>QLSS01000306.1:88759-109551 GCA_024372645.1 Trichomalopsis sarcophagae | reverse complement strand
TGTATTGTACAATAGTAAGAGTTAGCATTATGCAGTTAAAGTAAAAATAGTAAATATGAATTAGCAGTAAAGTAAGTTGAGGCGTGTGTAGAGTAAGTGTAGTGTAAAAGTGTACTGATAGTGAAGATGATTAGTATGAGAATGAGTAAGTGTGTGCGTGCACATGAATGTCTATGAGTTATGTGTTTTCGAGTTTAAAGTAGTAGTCTTTAGCAAGCCTTTTGAAGGTGACAGTAGATGAGGTGTTTCTGATGTGAGATGGCAGGCTATTCCATAAGTATGAGGCGCTGATATGAAACTAGTTCCTCAGCGTCTCAGTCGCGAAGGCAGGTATTTCCAGTGGTGTCACCTCACCCCTCACAGGCCGGGGCGAGACGCGGAAGTCAAAAAAGGCCAGTACGTATGATGGTACGACCGTGTTAAACATTTTACGAAGGAAGCAGACTGTGAAATACTTCCTGCGTCCAGCAGTGGTTAGCCACTGCAGCTCCCGCCTGTACGGGGAGATGCGCTCATCTCTCCTTACACCATAGATGTACCGGATTCCTGTATTCACGAGTCTCTGTAGTTTTAAGTCGAGTTCCTGCGTCAAGTCAAAGTATGCAAGAGAACAGTAGTCGATTAGCGGAAACAGCAGTGCCTGCACGAGATGTTTACGCAATCTGAGGTTAGTACTCTTTCTAAAAAAGTAAAGCCTGTACATTAGCGAGTGAGCACGCTTACACACTTGTGTGACATGCTCCTTCCATGAGAGTTTAGAGTCAAGCACCAGTCCCAGATTGCGCACGGAAGACTCAAAGCTGACCTGGGCACCCCCGATATTAATGAAAGTGTTGGCTGTAGAGGGAAGTAGATTTATGTAGTAGCGGGAGCCCAGGACGATTGCCTTGGTTTTAGTAACATTAAGTTTAAGTTTGTTTTGCGCAGCCCAGCCCGTTATCCTCTCGGCATTAGCACTCATCCTGTCTGATAAAGAATCGAGCTCCTCGAGGTGGCAATGACTGTAGATCTGCAGGTCATCCGCGTAGATGAGATGGGAAACATCGGAGTCTAGGCAGAAACCGATGTCATTGATGTACAGAGCGAACAGCAGGGTACCTAAGACGGAGCCCTGCGGGACGCCGATGTTAAGATGCTGCTGAGAAGAGCGCTCGTTATTGTCACCAACGACGGCCTGCTCTCTTCCAGTGAGATAGGAGGCAAACCAGCGGATGACCTGCTTAGAGAAACTGGAATTGGATATCCTTCTCACAAGCCGGACGTGACACACAGTGTCAAACGCCTTGCTAAAGTGAAAGAGGAGGAGAAGTGTTACTTTATATTTATTTATCCCGACCCTGACATCATTAGTTAGCTTAATTAGGTCAGACTGAGTGCTGTGGCCAGTGCAGAAGCCTGTTTGAAAGTTGTCTATTAAGAGTCTGGATTCAAGATATTGTGAGACTTGCTTATGCACCAGCCACTCCAGGGCTGTGGAGAGAAAGCAGAGAAGTGAAATCGGACGGTAGTCGATCAGGGCTTTTGGTGAACTGATTTTGTTGAGTGCACGCTCAAGCGACAATTTCCAGGCGGATGAAAAGCAGGATTCCCTGAAAGACAGGTTGAAAATATGACTCAGTAGAGAAGCAAGAACTGGCAATGCCTTTGAAATTACAGCCTGAGGTATTCCGTCGCTTCCCCTGGCCTGAATGTCAAAGTGCGATACTTCAGCCAACACATCCGATTCCGTTATGGTGTTGAAAACGAAATGTTCCGGGAGGTCAAGATTTTCCGGGGTGTAAAGATAATCCTCAACAGCAGGTGCTAACAGATCATTGGAGATCGAGCTGAATTGTTTGTTGAGTTCATCTGTGCTATAGAGAGATGGTAAAGGAGCCTTGGTGGCAGAAATTCCAAGTTTCTCCAGCTCTCTCCAGATCTTGGCAACATCAGTCAAGGTTGACAGGCGTGAATAGTAGTAATTCAGCCTGGCTTCCTCGACTTGTTTGCGAGCATTGTCTCTAGCTTGTCGATATGTGCGGAGATCCGAATCAAGCCTGGAGTTCCTGAAACGCCTGTAAGTGAGTTTTGAGTGCAGGCAGCTCATCGAGGGCCTTGAGCCGCTTTTCCAGCGAGTCCAGACGCTGCTCAATTTTCGAAATCCTCTCCGACACTATATTCTGGGTCTTGAAGGATTCCAGTTGATTGTTGCGAATATAGTCCAGTGCTCCGCGAATGTCCCTCAAAGCAGCATCAACGGACTCCATAGGTGTTATTGTTGTTGTAACTCCAGCCGAACGGGCTGGTGAGGGATTTCTCGACGTGGTTGCCGATGGTGGTGCTGACCTCGTCTTCTTGCTCGCTGGCTGCTGTTGCTTGGAAGTGTTCTTGGCCGCTGATGTTGTTGCAGCTACTCCCGTTGACGATGTTGTGACAGAGGTGGACTTGGTCCTCACTTTGGCACCCTTGGCGTTGCTGCTGTCTGCACATGAAGGACAGGCTATAATCTGCCTGTCATTCACCACGATGGTTTTGATATTTACGGTGATCTGGCACCTAACATGGTAGTGCAGACCGCAGAAATCATATCTCTTAGGATATTTGTGCTGTATGGGTTGTTTACAGCTGCAGCACAACTGAAAAGGCACTTCTATACTCTTCTCGCCGTTTGCACTCAATTTTCGTCGATAACTTACTGGCAGTCTATAAGGCAGATATTTGTAGTAGGATGATAAGTTACCGACTGAATGAAAGAGTTGATTTTGTGACTCTTACGGTTAGATGGAGCATTAATGGAGAGAGCGTGAAAGTACCGACCTCAATCAGCGTGAAGTTGCCTTAAAGATTCTCCCACGATGCAGCAGATGTCGCCACGATGTTGATTGCAGAGAGAAAAAGACGCCGTGCAAGTGAGGAAACAAGCTAAGCCAAGCAAGTAAATTTAGAGGTTAGGAGCCGTGTACAAAATTTGCAGTTGAAAAGATGATGAGAAAAATTGCAGCCTTCGGCGATTTATATATCGGCGTGAAGGTTGCGAAAAAGAACGTGCAACTGTCTATAACATAAGAGGCCCGAAGGCAGGAAGCAGCAGAAAAGTAGTTCAGAAGAATGATAGATCAGCAGAGCTGTCAACTGTACTCACCGGAGAGAGAGAGGGGGAGATCTCACTTGCCGCGCGGCGACCGACGGGAATCGAGTCGAGTGCGTACGTGTGACGCAAGAGAGATAGATAGATATATAGATAGAGAGAGAGAGAGAGAGAGAGAGAGAGAGAGAGAGAGAGAGAGAGAGTATCGCCGGCGTCGGTTCAGGCATCGCCGTGCCGGGATCGCTGCCCGCTGGCGCGAGCTTTTGGTGAGCGCGCAGCTAAGTGTGTGCGTGCACGAGAGTAGGGAGGGGGGGCCGCGTTGTTTAAGACAACGCCGCGGTAAGGGCGCGGTGCTCGCAATTATACGTACGGCTGAGAAAGAGAGAGCGCGCCAGCCGCGTATCTAGTCGAGCGAGCTGCGCCGAGCCGATATACTGGTGAGAGAGAGAGAGAGAGAGAGAGCCGATGGGTCAGACTGCGCCATGTGAGAGCCTTGCGTGGCTACTGTGCTTGGCCGGCTACCGCCACCAAGTTGTAGGGAAGTGCTGGGCTAAATATACGTGCTAAGAAACTTAATCATTTGTGTGATTACTGCTTCCTTCTTCCCCCATGTTCTCCCAATCGTCGGCGATTACACTAAACCCCGCGATTTAAGAAAATCTTGGCGCGTACGAGGCGTTAGGTGTTGCGCACCTCTGCTGGGAGGCACAGCGTCGCAATTGGCGTCCCTGGTGGGGATTTTGTGATTGCCGAGGTGAAGAGGAGGAAAAATCAGGAGTGTAGAGAGTGTGCGTGAGAGTGAGGAAGCGCGACGAATCGAGCGGCAAGTAACGAAACACATGCAGCCGTAATGCAACGGCTGATGGATAGCTCGCGCGAATTTCGCGCGATGAAATTCAGAATTCGCCGGTTGTCAGAGAACGAACTCGATGAAAAGTTCGATGCCAGAGGCTTTGGCTTGCGTGGCTCTGTTGTTGTTCGTCGCGATCGATTATTACGAGCGTATATTTCAGAAGCCAATCCGACTTTAGACGGAGTGCCGTGGTATGAGTGGGATATCGGAGGCGAGAGAGTTGCGATATCCAACGAGGAAATGGAGAGGCGTATTTTAGGAGAAATTCCACCAAAGAGGGGAAAGAAGAGAAGGGTGAACGATGACAACCAGGCGATGTTATACACCATCGACCACTCTAGCGGGAGGAAATCTTTCTGTGACAGCTAACTGTAACGAGCAGAGAAATGTGGAAAGCTCGTCAGTAAGCTCAAGAGCGGGAAGAAGTTCGGCCTATAGCGAAAGAGAGAGTAGAATGGATATCGGGAAACGAAAGAGCGACTGAATGAACGCGTGCCTCGTATAGGGGAACTCCGCGCGACCGTAATGACCTACGAGCAAGCCAGAGAGAGAGAGCTCTTGAGGAGGAGCTCGAACTTGAGGGCCAGAGCGTTTTTAATCAGGCGATGGAAGAGTTCGATATAGAGGTGGAGGAAGAAGATGTGCGACAATGGTATCAACGCAATCTACAACAAGTGCGTGAAGAAGCATTAAACAAGACGCGCCAATCGATTCGACAGCAAAACAGTTTGCGTAGAGGAAGAGCTGAGGCCAGAAAGTCTCCGTCAATCCTCGACGCAGGCTATAAAACGGCCAACATCGCAGTGTCAGAGGTGGGGGAAGAAAAGAGTTGTGGAGCCCGTTAATAATTCAGAGAACCAGAGAGAAGAGAGGAAACTATTCTTCGACAGAACGAGACCAACCAACAGAAGATCGGAGAGTCAGTTGGATGTCCCTCACGCGAGCGAGAGTCGCGCGAAGAGGACCTGGAGAAGCGAGCTGGGGCAGGGAGGAAGGAGAGAGAGTGCCGCGAGAGTACA
Source organism: Trichomalopsis sarcophagae (assembly GCA_024372645.1). Taxonomy (NCBI): domain Eukaryota; kingdom Metazoa; phylum Arthropoda; class Insecta; order Hymenoptera; family Pteromalidae; genus Trichomalopsis; species Trichomalopsis sarcophagae. Next base: position 104,612 of record QLSS01000306.1, on the reverse strand, counting down.
GAGTCAAAGAGGAAGCTTAAGTATCTTGAGCGACAGCGACAGCGAATTCGAGCATCGCACGAATCATGCGTCGACGGGAAGAATCTCGGTTCAAGATTCTCGGAATGAGAGGCTGGACAGCGCTCGAGATATCACAAAAAAACTCGAGGACTGGGGTTTCCAGTTTAGCGGCGAAGGCCGAAACGAGGACCCAGAAGAGTATTTGGAGAGATTATATGATTGCCGAAGAGGTACTCGAGAAACGTCTTGCCCTGTATTTTTCAAGGCGAGGCAGGCCGTTGGTTCCGAACCAAGAGAGAGAAAATTCAGACGAGGACGGAGTTTTGTCGAGAATCAGGCACCGCTACGTCACTGAATATAACAGGGAATATTTAATGGAGGATTTGAGGTGGAGGACGCAATATAAAGGTGAGAAAATCACAACGTTTCTCGCAAAATTTGAGTATATTGCGTCGCGCTTCCATCGACCTCCATCCAAAAGAGAATTGTTGCAGATAGCGTATCGCAATATTTGCGACGTTGCAAACGTCGCAGCCGCGTCGAGACGAGGAATCTCGTTCGATGCGGCCAAGCCCTGAGTGCGCGGAAGAAACAAGCGAGTCGACGTGTTGTTGTCGGCGCCGGCCTGTCCTCAAGTTCGGGGAACGGGCTAGCTAACCGTCATCGTCGGCGCGAAAGTGAGCATCGTTGGCCAATCAGCGGGCGCCGATGCACGGCTCGCTATCCGCGCGGACTGGCAGCCAATCTGCCAATAGAGAGAGAGAGAGGGAGATCACATTGGCCGCGCGGCGACCGACGGGAACCGAGTCGAGCGCGTACGTGTGACGCAAGAGAGAGAGAGAGAGAGAGAGAGAGAGAGAGAGAGAGAGAGAGAGAGAAATAGAGAGAGAGAGAGAGCCAATCGTCAACGGACTGGACCTGGGCCTGAGGCCTGCCGTCTGCTGCACGAGTGCGGCTCGTGCGTGAGTGCGCCAACATAAGCCCTGCGTGGCTACATTGTGCGCGGGAGGCATCATTGCCACCGCGTTGTAGGGTAGGGCTGGGCGAAATATAAGTGCCATAAAGTGATAACCATTGTGTGATTATTTTCCCCTCTCCCTAGCGTTCTCCCAAACGTGACGATCGCGTCAAATCCCACGAAACAAGAAAAATCCTAGCGCATGCCACGCGTTAGGTGTTGCGCACCTGTGTTGGGAGGCACAGCGTCGCATATTCTACCTGAGTATCGGAAGGCTATCGGTGATAAGCTCATTGATAGCTTGAAAGATCTCGAGAAGTATGGTCGCCGGTGGGAAAGCAGCGAGACATGGACAGTCGATATGCTCCGCTCGGAAATCAGCCACGCACTGGAGGGAATCCGGGGAAGGAGAAGATGGGAGAGTGCCAGAGAGCGTAGCCGAGGAAGACAACGTGCGAGGACAGGAGGAGGTCCATCCGGAAGGCGCGACCACGAGGTAACAGAATTAGTTTTATTTTGCGTACATTATATTGTACGATTGTAAGTTTACAGCATTAAAAATAAGAAAATAACAAAAAACAATAGATTGAGGCGTGTTTATAGTATGTATAGTGTGAACGTGTGGCGATAGTGAAGGTGGAATGAGCGAGAAAGTAGGTGTGTGCGTGTGCGTGAAGTGTGTACGAATTATGTGTTTTTAACTTGAAAAAGGTGATCCTTAGCAAGTTTTCTGAAAGTGACAGTGTATGAAGTGTTTCTGATGTGTGATGGCAGGTTATTCCATAAGTATGAAGCGCTGATATGGAACGAGTTCTCAGCGTCTCCGGCGTAAAATCAGGAATTTCCAGAGGTGCTACCTCGCTCCTCACAGGCCGGAGTGTGACGCGGAAGTCGAAAAAGGCCAGTACGTATGATGGTACGACCGTGTTAAACATTTTACGAAGGAAGCAGACTGTGAAGTACTTCCTGCGTCCGGCAGTGGTTAGCCACTGCAGCTCCCGCCTGTACATCTGTTCGGTACACCATAGATGTACCGAATTCCCGTATTCAAGAGCCTCTGTAGTCTTAAGTTGAGTTCCTGCATCAGTACACAGTATACAAGAGAACAGTAGTCGATGATCGGAAATAGAAGCGCTTGCACAAGATGCTTGCGCAACCTGAGACTTGTACTCTTTCTGAAAAAGTAGAACCTGTATATTAGCGAGTGAGCACGCTTACACACTTGTGTAACATGCTCCTTTCATGCGAGTTTAGAGCACCAATCCCCGATTACGCACAGAGAATTCAAAGGTGACCTGGACACCCCCGATATTAATGAAAGTAATGTAATTAACTGTTATGAGAAATAAATTTATGTCGTAAAGGGAGCCTAGGACAATTGTCTTGGTTTTATTAACATTCACAAAATTAAAAAATGTTTAGAATCAATATTTTTTTCCCGCATTCGCAGGAATAAAGTAACTTTAGGTACGTAAAATAGGCTTTTTAGACCGAGTGTGGAAATCGCATCCGGACACTTCACCTAAAGACACTTAACTAGGCGATATTTCGCCAGAGTCATTTCGTCAGGATGACATTTTGCCAATGCGACATTTTGCCACGAGACATTTCGCCAGGAATCGTATATAATGCTTTTTTAACGCATTTCTTCAACGGACTACTCTGTAGGCAGATATTTTACTGTACTGAGAGATTACGAGAAAGATTTTTTTTAATGCAACTCCAAGTTGGCGATGTTGGCGTATTCTCGCGTCATCAAGTCATCAACTCAGTACTTGAACAAAACTGCAGCACAACGACTTTCCCTTAACCACTTAACCCGATAACCCACGTAAAGATGGCTGGCAAGTCGACTGAACAACCCAAATAAAAATAGCAGGTCGCGAAGCGTACTCATCCACCATCTATACTTGGGTTATTGGGTTAAGCAACTCAGTACTAAAACCAACTGCAACACAAACCGAGGACGGTAATTGAGTGAGTATAGTTATTTTTTTAAGCATGCGAGTCCGTCACTAAAACAACTCGCTACTTGAACCAACTGTAAAACAAACCCAGGGCGGTAATGGAGTTAGTATGTTTATTTTTTTTAAGCATGCGAGTCACTAAAGCAACTTAGTACTAAAAACAAATTGTGGTAACAAAGCTATTTTTCTTTGATAAACTTTTATTTTCGCCTTGGCAAAATGTCATCCTGGCGAAATGTCTCTAGTGCAATGTCACCTGATGAAATGTCCCCTGGTTAAGTGTCAAGTAGCCGTATTAATGATACATATAACGATATTCATATATGTGTCAGTACATGTTTCAATCATTTGCGATGCCGTGCTTCCCAACACAGGTGCGCAACAACTAGAACCTAGCATGCGCTAGGATTTTTCTTTCACATAGAATTTGGCGCGATCGTGACATTTGTATCAAGGGAAAATAATCAATCACAATAGTTATAGTTTATTGCACTTGTAATCGCCCAGCCCTTCCCTATAACGTGGTGTCTGTAGTGTCTCCCCCTCTCTCTCTCTCTCTCACTCTCTCCCTCTCTCTCTCTCTCTCTCCCTCTCTCTCTCTCTCTCACTCTCCCTCTCTCTCTCTCTTTCTCTCTCTCTCTCTTGGGTCAACGAGCAAAGGAGAACACACGGACTCTTCCAGACGTCGACCTGCTCTGTCGACAGTCGGGAGAGGACTGGCGGATTTCTCGCTCGTTCTCACGTTCACTCTCCTCTCACGCCCATTGGGCCTGGTTCGCGACATGCGGAGAACCAATCAGCGCGCGTAACGACGAGGCTTGCTCTCGCGCCAACGATGCTCGCTTTCCTGCCGGCGTTGACAGTTAGCTAGCCTAGGACTACGCTAGCTAACCGTTAACGTCAGCTAGTTAGACTAGCTAGGACAGGCCGGCACCGACAACAACAAGCCGACTCGCTTGTTTCTTCGGCGCACTCAGGGCTTGGCCGCATCGACCGAGATCCCTCGTATCGACGCGGCTGCGACATTTGCAACGTCGCACATTATCAAAAAGTTGTTCAAAAGGTAGTCACCTTGGAGCCGCTTTTTAGGTTTAAGAAACGCGGAAACCGTGCATATTTTACCAAAAGTACTTTTCCTCCCGCTGCTTGAAAAACTTGATTGTCCATTGGTTTTCCATACTTGAAAAAGGCCATTTTTCATGCACATATTTACAAAATTGAGGTTTTATTAAGTATTTATACATGTATCGTTTGTAATATATTCAAATTTAAATCTAATTTATTATACTTAAATTTTTCAGAAACTTTGGTGCTAGATGCGCGAAGTGTAGTCGCAGTATTGGTTCAGGAGATTGGGTCAGACGTGCAAGAGATCGAGTTTATCATTTGGCTTGTTTTGCTTGCGATGCTTGTTCTCGTCAACTTTCAACAGGAGAACAATTTGCTTTAATTGACGCGAAATTATTATGTAAAGCTCATTATTTAGACGCTGTCGAAGGAAATAATACTTCATCATCAGAGGATTGCGATTCTGAACATAGCTGCAAAGGAAACAAAACTAAGCGCGTACGAACAACTTTTACTGAAGAGCAGTTATCAGTCCTACAAGCTAATTTTCAATTAGATAGTAATCCAGATGGGCAAGACTTAGAGCGTATAGCTCATGTTACAGGACTTAGTAAAAGAGTCACTCAAGTTTGGTTTCAGAATTCTAGAGCTCGGCAAAAAAAGCATAGTGGAAAACTAAAAGCTCAAAGTGACTGGTGAAAATTGTTATTACCAAAATAATATATTTATGTATATATGTATATTATTAATTTGAAAGGTGTTTGCTGTATATTCAATAATTTACATTAATTAAATAAATTTTTAAAAGAAATAGACCTAAAATTACAGTATATTAGGATACGTCTGACCTAAGCGACACACTATTAAAGAGCTCGTGCAGAGATACCGTCATGTTGTGTAAAATGTTTCACTTATTATTAGATTACAAGTATCGTTTACACTGACACTGAGGAAAGCGAAAGATACAGGAGAAAGCTCTTCTTTTAAAAAAATTTCTTATTTAGTATACAATTAGATACAAGTTATCTACATGATATTAAAATTATTCTTTCTTTTTCCTTGTAAAAATCTTTTTGGACTGATTAATTCTCATTATATCCCTATTCAAATTATTTGACAAGATCTGAGATAAGATCTAGTATAAGATTTTGTCCACAAGATCATATCATTGATTTGCAACCATGAACCTACGAATCTACGTAAGATCTTACATGAGTTCTTATACATATAAGATCTTACGTTCATGATAAGAAAAATTATATTTATCAAATAACTATCTCTAAAACGGGGTCATTAACATGGCGCTTGGCCTGCTAGACCATGCTTATTTTGAGCAGTCAACCTATGGTTATAATAAATAAATATAAGAGTAATAAGATAAATAAATTAATAAGTAAACAAGTTAGTAGTAGACGTGCACACTGTTATAAACACTATACAAGACAATACTAATAAATTAGGACGGGGACAACTACACTCATAGAACGCTACACAATTAAATAAATAAGATACAAGCAGACATTTATAGACGACAGAACAGTCTAGTACTGTCTGATGCCACTCACATGTAAAGTACGACGTAAATGCCCCTGGACCATCGTATGGCATCAATCACCATAAGTCTCCTCGTCAGTACCGCGTAATACTGACTGATGTGAAGGAGGCTTAAGACCTGTTTGTTTCTTGAGGTCCACGCGCCCAGGGCGCCCACTATGAAGGCCTCCACTGTGACGCTGAAGCCACTGTCCGTTACTCGATTAGCTAGAGATGCATATTCGGCTTTTATCTCCTGGTTGGCGCCGTCGAAAGAATCGACGTGGTCCTCGAACGGCATAGCGACGACAGCGATGGTGATGAGATGGTTGACATCGTCGTGAACGACTTTGACAGTCCAGGGGCTACTACTAGCTACTTTTACCAGCCTACCCTGCAGTTTGTTGTGCCGGCGCTGTCTCGTCGGCGAGTACGGGCCACAGTGATTCAGCACATGAGAGAGCGTTTGAGGTCTTAACCGCATCTGCGACATCGTTTGTCCCACAATATTTGTCACCGCTTGGCAGCATCACAGCAAAGAGATTGGCTGCCATGTCTCCGAGAGAAATAGATCACCAGTTTGAGACGTCCGAGGCGTCACCCTTTTGTGAAGTAAAATGATGTTCCACTCTTTTCAAGAAAAGGGTGACGTTTCTAGACTCAGGACGGTGTTGAACGTCGTGGTGAGTACGTGGGCTCCAGGATCATACAATTATATCTTATGGTTTATTGATTTATATCGTTTTTTCTTGACACATATCTAACAGATATATGTTTTCGTATGCGCTGTGTGAACTATCCATTCAGACAACGGTTTTAGTTCGCAAAAGAAGTACACTTTATAGTTCTGTTTACGCAGATCTCTTCTACATACCAGGACGCTGTTCATAGATGTCTAGGTTGGCTGATGACGGGATCCAGAAGCAGCGCTCCGTGTTTTTTCGCATCCAGGTATCCACCACGTACCGGGGCCATATCTAGGTATCTAGGGTGGCCGATGACGGGGCCTAAGTGCACCTCTCCGTTTCCATTTTGATGTAAAATCTTGTTTTATGCTTTGTTTTTTTCGTTCCTTAATATTAATTTTTCAAATTTATCTTATTTTCTTATTTCATTTATAGTCTCGTAAAAATTTATAAAATATCTCAAAAAAAAACTTTTTTAAAAGGTAAACCTTGCGAAAAATGCATCTGTTTTCACATTTATGATACTATTCATATAATAGTAACAATAATCGAATGATACCTGATATTAAGTAACTAACTAACTGCTATCCTCCGCTGAGGGTATTCCAATACCTCGGTGACGCGGTCCTACGGCTGATCGCAAGAGGGACGCTACCAATATCCAAGTATGCGACGACGCAGTCGAAGCGTGAGCGGACGGACCTTTCTTAATAGCCCCCGCCGCTCACCTCGGTATCATAAAGAGCGCGCACTCAGCGAAGTGCGCGATCCTTCTTAATCCCTAATTGCTGTGTTTGTCGCACGTACTTTTCGTAGGCACAAACAGACCGCGTCTCCGAGAAGCTTATAACTATAAAATCAGCAGATGCTGCCGAGTTCGGCGACGGACTCGGCACGGCTCTGTTCTTGGGTTTTCCCAACTACAATAAAACAAGAACTGACTATTTCAAAATACTAAAACTAAGTTTTAACTAAAACTCCAACAGTATGCTTTGCCAAGGGACGGATTTAGCACGCTCCCAAGGTGTTGGACGGATTTAGCACGCTCCAAATACTAACACTACAAAACACTGCTGCTTCACCTTAGAATCAGTTGTAGCCACCAGTGAATAAGTCACTACTCAAAAAGGCACTACGTGGATCGCCTCCAGGGTTTTTAAAGTCTCGGTACCAATTCACGCAGTTATGAAATTTAGATGACGAAGATCGTGGTAGTCCAATCTACTATCTACTAATCAGCATTCGCCACAAAGGATCGACGATTCGCCACAGAGGTCAGAGCGCTCGCTCCGATTTTCGGCGCTTAGTTGTGTAATGTCGCAGTCGGATGCATCTACGATCCGTATGCACCCTCTACGTGCTCACACGGTTGCCGGTTCGCAGGATATACAGATATATAAGAGTATAAACGTGGGACATTACAAGTATAATTCATAACATTCATTCTTTGAGCATACTATTAACTACTGATATGGATTCCACAAGCATATTTCAATTCATTTATTAAAAATATTTTCTGATTTATTCATTATCTTATAAACTGTATTCTTAAGTTCAATCATAACTCAATATCTCTGAGAAACTTGCGAGGCGATTCAGAAATATTGTTCTGAACTTAACGTTCTACTGTATTAATTAATAATATATTTTTTACTTCTACTATTATAGTGGTGTTATTGTGTTCGAAGTCATTTACCTACATAATTTCTACACAAGTCTCCTTTCACATAATCAATCCGAATCCACAGTCCTCACAGTCCTCCTTTTTTTCCCAACTTTTTTAGAGTCCGTTTTCAAAATCACTGTGAGACAGAGAACCATTGAGATGAAAAAATTCACTATTTCCAATGAACTCACTCGGAATCTGGGTTGTAAAAAGTAATTCACCAAACTGTTGTCGACCTGCGGATTTAATATTTTTACATGCCCTGGCTACATCATTCACCAAGTCAATTATGTTTGAATATTTTTTCTCCGTCAATTTTTACAACACCAGTTGCACTCCAACTTATCCGGTTATTATTATTTTTCAAAAGATTTAATAAAAGTTTTGTTATATTTTTGTATAATTTTGGCACACTTTCAAGAATGTACGTATCGCTTATTTGATCTTTTTCACTTTTCCATCACTTTTACTATCTGCTAAATTTCTTATCGTCAAACCAGCGTTTTTCATCGACAAAAAAAAAGATATCTCTGTAAAACTTGTAGAAAATCTCTGTACTTGTCACTATCTGTCGTATATTTTCCTGAATCCAAAATCTGTCGCATTTTGCTATCAAGCCGTGAAAATTTATCTCCTGGTGTTTGAATAGATTCACTCGTTTGTAAAAATGATGGAGAACAATAGAATGTGTTTATCTCTTTTTGTGTAAAAAAAATGTTTATTTCAAACAATACCGATGTTAAAAGAGAAATGCGCAGTCAAAGCCAGGATTCAACTGCTTGCGGGTTGGATTTGAAAAAAGCTTGCGAAAACGCATCCGTTACGGTCGTTATTATAAATTTAAGTAAATTACATGCATACACACTCGCTCATTCACGCTACCCTTTCCCTGGACAGCTTGTCTAGACGTCTCTTGCTCCAAGTATCGCCAGGATCCTTTGATTTTTATGGCCTTCGTCCGTGCACAGATACTCGTTGTGGAGCTTTCGGCCGGTCGTCTTTTTCTATTGCTGAAACGCCGCTGCAGTCCACGTCTTTGTGGACCACACGGAAAACTGTCGTCGATAATAAAATTAGATTAGCTTGACACAGTATAATGCCAACTTTTTCTTTTTCTTTTTAAAACCCACCCCTTCTCGGGTTTTCTGCCGCTTTGCTTGTGATGTTGCGCTTTTATAACCGGAATTTGATGACGCTAACAATCATTTACTCTTGTTTTCGACTCCGTACCGCGGACTCTTATATCTTCAGAAGGGGACAACGTATAGGTCTAGGGACAGGTGTGCCTGGCGTGGCTAAGGGTTGTAATAATTGTTACTCAGTATTGTTTATGCTGTATAAAAATATAGTAATATATTCTTCAACCCCCGTCTTGTTTCTCAGACAAATCTGAGTCCAGAGTTCCCCGTAATAATTTCACACTAATTCTAAACGCGAAGTTTAATGACAACCGAATCAAACTATACAACGTTAACGTCGAAACCCGTAGTTGAACGACTATAGTTGAAACAATTCGGAAATACCGATTTCTGGCGCGAAAATCACGATAACGAAGTCAACTGGTAAATAACAACGCGGCGAGAACTATTCTCTTGGTGCTTAGGGAAACCGTTATTTGGACGCCCCAAAATGGCGGCGGCGTCGTGACCAACAGACGCGGCGTCTTCTAAGATGGCGTTCCCGCGCAAACCTCTGATAGAATATTGTTCCAGAAAAGCGCGGAAAATAATAAACGAGGCGTTACCTCGACTTCTGCTACCAATTTAGGAATTCGCACCTTTTGGATTGTCTTGATTCAACCTATTCAACCGCCGTTTCGGCGACAAGGCCGCTATCAATTTAGTTTACGGGTTTGTTTGCCGCTGCAACGGATGGGTCTTTAGGCCTACAGTGGTTAGAGGCGTTACCGTTATTTTTGCTGGATCGCTTAACGATCAACAGCGTCGCTACGCATTGTTCCCCACCGTTGCTGGAATCATTAAATTCACAGCGTCTTCGATTTCACTGTAATAATGCTGGATCTCTTGTCGATCGACAGCGTCGCTACTTATTATTGTTGCGCGGTATCTGGATCGACTTTCGATCAACAGACGACAAGAATGGTTACGGTCTTTCGTTAGTTTGTACAGCAATCACAATGTATTCGTGATTATCAAATATGGCGGGATCAATTTGATCGACCGCGTCTCAACCTACTCGAGCGAAGTAATTACGACCGCACGCTACGCGAGAATAATTCGAACGAACAATACCGATTTAACACTCACCAGACATTTAATGTAAAATCCAATATTAGATCAAGAACAACTTACTATTTCTTCAATCTATACTTCGCCTTCTCCACTACAACAACTCTGCGAATTATCTCCTCGGTATTTATTCGGGGCTGGCAATATTCCCAAAATGCGTCCTGCTCGATTTGAGGTTGAGAGAATTCTGATATGGAAGGAAGTCTCCTCCTTCCCTCTATCCTGCGCGTCTACGGAAAATCCTAATTCGCTCCCTCTATAATAGTTTGTATTGGCGCGAAATCATCGGCGTCATGTACGCGGGCGCTATCTCTTACGCGTCTAACGAGCAAGAGAGAAAGAGATAGCATATGTTATACCGCGAAGTCGTCATATATCCTTTTGTCATGATTCAGGCAATCCGCAGACGCGGTGCACTGGACTCTCCCGTGTTCATTGGGGCGTCACAGTGCGGCGACATGGCTCTGGCAGTGGTGCGCGCTAGTGGTGTACAAGCGCTCTCCCACTACCAGCATCGTCTCGCGGCGGAATGTATATTCGCGCGCGATTCCTACTCTCCGCGCGCGCTATATCGCGGCGCGTTATTCCTCTCTCTCTCCCTCTCGCATCTTCGCGGTTCCCTCTCCCGCGGCCCGCCGCACTATAGCGGAACGTACAATGATGCGCGTCGGCGATGCGCACTCGTCATTTATAAACCGAACGCGCGCGGTGTCCTCCTCGAGGGAGTTTATTTAGTGATCCGTCGCGACTCCTAGTGCCCGCAGGGTTAGGTGTGTGGCTGCTGTATCGGTACAGCAGCCCACTACACCTGGCGACAAAAACGTGGCGCTACTCTATGTTGTAGTCTCCTGCTAGACCGCAGGGGAGCCACCGCTGCTCCACGCGGTTAGCAGGTGAGGTTATGCTCCTCAAGGAGACCACAACAACTATTCGCTAAGGATCTATCGCTGCTCCCGAGTTGCAGCGGTTATTTTCGGGTGTTGTGAGAGTGCATTAGTGTACGCGTGCAACAGGCTGCACGTCGCATGCTATACAACTAGAGCTTGAACTCTGCAAGAGTCCCAAGCTCCCAAGCAACTATACCTACGCGGCTTCGTCACACTTGGCTTTATATCACGGTTCATGTACACACAATCCACGTTCGGCAAGTAATGACTTAAAGTGACGGACCTAGTAAAATTTGATTTTAATTTCTCGAAAGCTTCTGAATGACTGTTCGTCCAAACCCATGTCTTGTTATCCCCTAATAATTCTCGAAACGGGTCTATATAATTAGCGTGTATAACTACGAATCTCCTATAATAACCGCACATACCTAATATTGACGTAGCTGTTGTTTGTCACGAGGTGGTTGGAGCTGCTGAATCGCTCGCAACCTTTCGGGATCTGGGGCGATTCCCTTACTCGTAAGCACAAACCCAAGAAAAGGCACCGAGTCTCTAAGGAAGTGTGATTTTTTAAGACTTAACGTTAACCTCTTATCAATCAAACGTTCAAAAAGCTTATCCAAGTGTCGGACATGTTCTTCTAACGTACTTGATGCTATAAGCAGATCGTCAATGTACTCACTCACAAAATCGTCGAACTCCGGCCCGAGCGCGATGTCCAGTGCCTTGATAAACGCGGGGCCTGCATTCTTCATCCCGAACGCCAGCACGTTAAACTTATACACGTGCCCGTTATGTACGAATGCAGTATATTTCTTTGATGCCTCGCTTATCGGAATCTGCCAGTATCCCTTTAGGAGTTCCGTGGTTGACAAAAATTTTAAACCGTCCTTTTTCAATAGGAATTCTTCGATTTTATGCGGCGATTCGTTCAGAGCGCGTATTAACTTATTCGCCCATCGACCATCGAGGCATAGCCGTATTTCCCCGTTTTTCTTTATTACCACGCGTGTTGGATTACAATAGTCGCTGTTAAAACGTTGTATAATTCCCAATTTTTCCATCTTTCTTATTTCGCGATTCAGACGGGGTCTGATTTCTGATGCCACTGGCTGCGACCTTCGAACGAAAGGTTTATCGTTTGTAACCTGGATCACATGCTCGTAACCTTTTAACCGTCCCGGCTCGTTTGAAAAAACCCTTTTATTTTTAAAAAACAAATCAATCACAATATCTCTCTGCTCTTTGCTAAGCTGTGTCAATCCCGCTACGTGCGTTTTAATTTCATACTCGACATCATATTTTTCTTTATTTTCTTTATCACCCGCACCCCCATGCTCGGTTCATCAGTGATAGCACGAGTGTAATCCTTTAGCAGCTGCTTTATGATAGTGTAGTTTATTTTATATTCATCCATACACGACGTAATATATTTGGCCGCCCGTGTTTGTTCGTGAAAATATTCTTGTAGACTGTTATTGATTCCCGGTTTAAATTTCTTTGCTGCCCATTCAGTCCTGAATTTTATGCATGCTTCTAGTGACTACAATTCAGCGACAAAAACTCGTTTATAATGATCAAATGATATGAAAGGAGCAAAACGTGCCTTATACCACACGCGCGCTCGTCCCTTCAGAGCGTCTTCTACCACGAGTAATTTTTGGTTTTCTTTTACTCTCTTTCGTATAAAATATTTTTCCAATTTTTCTAAAAATAGTTTAGGAATGCTTTTTTCCCCATCATATGTCGAAAAGACCATCGAAATTTGAAGGGTCTCGAAATGATTCAAAATACCGTTTACTAAATCTAAATTAGTGTTTGTATCCCGGTTCGAGTTATCCGGTCTTCGGGCGTCCAAGCTGTTTGAATCGTCCAGACGAGTTTCAGCTTCCGTTTGTGTAACTCCGTCATTATATGATTTACCGCTACTATTGCCTTCGCGGAGGTCTTGGTTCGATAAATATCAGTAGCGCGTATTACTAAATACCGCTGAGCAATGAGAGTAAACAATATACGGCATTCATAGTGCCCGGATTGGGTTTGTTCCAGCTCACGCGGCTCCCGTTCGGATAATCCAAAGCCAGAGCTACGTTTCCGGGCCTCGTGGATAAAATCATTACGCCTAAGCTGAAGCCACACGCGTTCACGTATCTAGATGACGCGATAATAATCACGGAAACGTTCGAGGAGCACATGAGGGTCTTCGAATGTGTGCTGAAACGAATAAAAGACTCTGGGTTAACAGTGCGCGCAGATACAACCACGAGAAAAGCGTATTCTGCAGAGATGACGTAAAATACCTCGGCGTGCTAGTGATCAGAAACGACTTTAGACCAGATCCCGACAAGATTGCAGCGATAATCGACTACCCTGTATCGAAAAACTTGAAAGAGTTGCGACGCTTTTAATGGATGGGGTCGTAGTATTGGCGATTTTTAGAAAATTATGCCACGCTAGCAGAACCGCTGGCGCGGCTGACGAGAAAAGATTAGCCGTACATATGGGGCGAAGAACAACAGAGTGCATTTGACGCGATTAAAGCCCTGATCATCTAGGCGTCGGTATTGCATAGTTCAGTCTTTGAATAGAAGTTTGTGATCTAGACACCAGCGACAGGGAAATCGGTGTAGTATTGACACGAGAGGTTGATAAAAGGGAGCGAGTACTCGAATTCGCAAGCCAAGTACTGACATCTGCAATGCGCATTTATGCAGTAAGAGAAAGGGAGAGAGAGAGAGAGAGAGAGAGAGAGAGAGAGAGAGAGAGAGAGAGTATTAAACTGTGATATTCGTGGTCAAAAAATTTTGCCAATATATAGAGGGTTATCACTTTAAAGTGATAGCAGACCTCTGCAGCCTTCACTGGCTCTGCAATTTCATAACCCCACCGGGAGACTCGCACGCTAGGCACTGGAGTAACAGGGTCACAAATACATGATTAACTGTCGAAAGGCCGCAGACCATCATATGCCAGATGCCCTGTCTCGGATGTATAAAAAGACAGAGCCCAAAATAGCGATGATAAACCAGGATCCACCATCGTAAGACCAATGGTACAACGCTAAGTTTAAAGAGGTCAGCGACAATCCTACAAATTTTCTTTATTAAATAATTGTGAGGGGGGGGGGAAGTGTACGAGTACAAGGTGGATCCTGATATAGCAGACGAGCTTAGAGAAGACAAAGAGGCATGGAAGCTAATAGTGCCCAAAGAACAACGAGAAAAAATATTAAAATAATGATCAGCCAACGGCAGAGCACTTCAACCTCAAAAATGCTTATAAAAGAGTAGCAGAACGATACTACTGGCCACGCATGTACAGAGACGTATCGATATATGAACTCTGCCAACTAGGCCAGCAGAGCAAGGTCGAACTAAGGCCGCGCCCCGGCATGATACGGAAGCGGGTGGTTCGTAGACCGTGGCAGATAGTGGCAGGAGACATCATGGGTCCCATGCCACAGAGAACGCACAGGCACGAGTACGCCCTGATTTTCCATGATCTTTTCACTTGAAGGGATCGAGTGCGTGCCTCTATAGAAAGCTAACGAAAGAGCTGTGTTAGCGGCACTCAAAGAACGAGCCATACTGCGTTTCAGAGCGCCAAAAGTATTTCATTCTGACAACGGCACAGTATCATCAGCTGGCGAACCTCGTAAAAGCTCTCAACATCTAGCAGCAGAAAAGCTGTCCGTAGGTGAAGAGATTCGTCGCCACCGAATCATCGGCCCGGCTTTGCCTTTGTAACCGTGCGCATTACTTTCGCATTTGCGTGAGCGAGCGTTGTACTTAGAAAACTGTAACCTTTGTATCAAACGACTTCAACCTTGACAATACACAAAATTCTTTTTATCACACATCCGGATTATCTCGATCTGCCGTCTACCCACGGATATGCGGAAGAAAGCGTGGTGCTCCGGGCATACCACGCATTTGCATCACATAGCGGCTAACGTCCCCTGGCTATCACCCGGCTGTCATCGAGGAAAAGACAAGCGGGTGAAGAATCTTCTCCAGCTTACGTGCGGCATCTTGGCAACTGCACGAATTATCTGCGAAACGCCCCGATACAATTTATATATGTTATATAAATTTTGTCTCAATTTTTGAGAACAGTAGTTATATGCTCAGTGTTATAACAGTGATTGTATCCTGTAAGCGTATAGTGGACGGCATTCGAGCGAAAAGGTGCTCAGCTGCTGTCTCCACCTGCAAGGTTAATAGAGTAATTAAAGACTAGCTCAACTCGCAACTGAGCAACAAATGAACCAATGCCAATAGGCTAAGACAGGCTAGGGCGCTGAAGGTAGCAGCCCAACAGAATAGTGGCTGCGGATCATTAGGGGCCTAAGCAGGAAAAGGTTGAGGCAAGGTACAGAAGGCACAGCACAATGGGCTTTGTCTGAGTGATCGAACAGCACGTCCCCGTCAAGGGTCGCCGTAGTTCACATTCGCCCAACTATAACTATGACTATCTATAGTCATCCTTATTAATAAAACTTAAATGAGATCTCCACTATAAGGTATATTGATATATTAGTTTTACTTTTAAAATACTCTTATTGAGTTTGTTATAATTGAAAATTATTTCTAAAATAGTAAAACCTTATTCAAAAATACATGTATTGAAGCATTTTCGGAAATATTTTGATTTTAAAATATTAGACATGAAAATTTCAAGTAAGATAATCATAGTCATTTCACAATGAATGAATTATCTTTTGATTATTATTAACTATAAAATTTTCAAAATTTATAACATTTTCAAAATTTATAAAAATTTTAAAATTTATAAAATTTATAAAATTTTCAAAATTTATAAAATTTTCAAAATTTATAA
>QLSS01000306.1:71886-82378 GCA_024372645.1 Trichomalopsis sarcophagae | reverse complement strand
CTTCCATGATTGCTGGTAATGATTGTTTCTGCTCGGTGATGAATCCGGTGTTTTGGTGGTCCACATAGTAGTCTAGGGCTGTTGCACCTAGACCCTTTTTGTTGTGATTAAGTGTGGCTTTTATCGGTTCTATTCTACCTTGTAGATTTTTACCTAAATCCTTGTTTTCTATGTATCCCATTTTCTCCATTATATTCTGATACTTGGGCTTGGTGTATGCTTTGATTGCTTTTTCCTTGTCTTCCTCATTTGCATATTGTACGTCTGCTATGTATAGGTATGGAGTTGCTGTCGATGTGGCGGAAACGACGCATGGTCCATGTATCATGAAGTTTTTGATGGCACTATCTTCTCTGCCCTTGAATTTTATATGGACCTTGGTACCTCCCATGTCTGTAATTTCTAAGACGTCCACTTTGTTTTGATCCATTTTTCTGCAACAAAGAGAAAATGAAAGACAAAAGGTATTATTTTATGATATGGTGTAGCATAATTGGTCATGCAATTTATTTATTTGTTTTAGGGGTTATCTACTTTGTCTATTTATCGTTAGGGGTTTATTCAGGTCCATTTTATTTTTATAATTTAAATGAAAAACAAGATTTTGGTTATAGGGATTGGGTGGTGTGGGTGTTATGTTGTGGTGTACGGTAGGATAATTTATGTTTATAGGAGATGTCAGTCCTGCGTGAACTCTGGTCATCATTTATCTTCCATTCATGTGTGTGAGTGGGTTTAAGGTTGATTTATTAAAAGGATACAAATTCAAGAGGAGTAGCAGAACAGGTACACTAGCAACAAGAGA
The DNA here is from genome assembly GCA_024372645.1 of Trichomalopsis sarcophagae. NCBI lineage: Eukaryota > Metazoa > Arthropoda > Insecta > Hymenoptera > Pteromalidae > Trichomalopsis > Trichomalopsis sarcophagae. Next base: position 81,573 of record QLSS01000306.1, on the reverse strand, counting down.
AGATGGCCTTGTTTTGCCTATTTTTTTTTTAAGTGCTCTATTTAACAAGCGAAAATTTCGTTAGTGGGTGCGAGCGGGTTTTAGCTTGATTTATTAAAAGAAAACGAATTCAAGAGAAGTAGCAGAAGAGATACACTAGCAACAAGAGAAGATGCTGTGTCTTCATTGGATTATGTGAGCTAGGTTTAAAATTTTTTTTGTTAAAAGGATATTGTTGCATGTTGCCCGAGGCTATGCAGGAGTGGACTACGTCCAAGTATGTAGAGATAAAACGTTTTGTGTTTTTGTAAGTTATGTGAGCTAGGTTTAAATTTTTTTTATAGAGTTAACGGAGACATTTCAGTTAATATGGTCATTTGTGACTCACATATTGTCATCATTAATGTTTCCCTCTCTATTGTGTTTGTGTATTGCTTCTATTGTATTTGTGTGTGTATGTGTGATAAGGTTATTAGTTGGATTTGTTATAAAGGAATGACTGTTTTTGATTATGATAGGGTTTTTCCTTTATTTATTCTTTAAGTTTATCTACTACATCCACTTTTTCCAGTACATTTTTAGGTATATTTTTATTTTCTACGCGTGATCTGTTACACTGTCGACGTCTGATTCATCTCCTGTATTTTCTTGAGCTGATGCTTCTTGTAGTTTCTCTCGTGCTCGTTTTATTAGTTTCTGGACACCTTTTCTCCATACATCGTCTACGTCACTTTCGTTTTCAAACCTTGGATCCGACATTTAGATGGTTTTACGCACGTCTTCTGGCACATTGTCATCATCTCAGAAATGCGAAGGTAGTCCCAGTTGTATCTCTATTTGAGTCCCTGATTCGCTGATATCCGTCCCTTTATCCATTTCATATTTTCCCATACTCTCTTCAAATTTTCTACTAACCTCTTCCTTTTCCTGTTTTGTCAGAGTTGTTTTTATGGACAACTTTTCTATTGAGTCTTTATCAGTGTTGTCTTCACTTTGAGATCCTTTTACTGCACTTAACTCAATGACAATATTACTTATAGTTTTGTCTTGATTGTCCTCTAAAGAGAATACCTCATTTTCTGGTATTACCTGCTTTTCGTCCTCTGTTGTTTCTGAATGTTCCACTGGTAATCCATTGTATCTAAGGTCTGGCAATGGTGGTTTATCTAAGTAGCTGTCTTCGTTGGCTGTGGACGATAGCCATGATCTTCTAAAGGGGTTTACTGTCATAGAAGTGTCTGAATCTATGTTGGACGAACTTTCTGGTAACTGGCAAACTTTGACAGGGGTCATTTCTGTTAACGATTCTTCAACCCTGGTTGACGCTTTAGCTTGTGCGGGTTATTTTTTGATTGATGGTTTTGAATGTTTTGGTTGTTTAATGTATTGCCCTACTGGACTTGGTATCTGTGTGCGTTTCGCTCTTGTTCTCTGGGTGCTATCACGCTATGATCTAGTTTAGGTGGTTCTTTATTTGTTTTAGCTTCTACGGGTCTGTCTCTGGGTCGGGGTGCAGTGGTCTTTTCGGATGCTGATTGATCTCTTCTGCAAAAGCCGGTGTTCTGCATGGACCCCTTGTCTTTAGTTTTATTTTGATCTTCTTTTGTTTTCTCATCAATTACCATTACTTTGATTCTTGGCCAATTTTCGTTAATTTCCTTTTCAGTCATTTCTGGAAGATTTCTTGATAAAGCATCAGCATTCTTAACTAATTTTCCAGGTTTGTATTTAAATGTGTATTTATAACCTGTGAACCTGAACATCCATCTCATGAGTTTTTGTCCAGAGTCTTTTCTGCTATGCATCCAATTTAAAGGTTCATGGCCGGACACCAGTGTGAATTTACGGTACAATAAATATTGTCTAAACTGATGTAGAGCATATATTACCGCTAAGCATTCCTTTTCAGTGGTGGAATAATTTCTTTCAGCTTTGTTTAGTGCCATCGATATATATTGGGCTGGGTGATCAAATCCTTACTTTTCTTGGCTCAAGACTGCTCCGATTGCATAGTTGGATGCATCAGTGGTAAGAGTGAATTCTTTATTGAAGTTAGGAAATTGTAATATTGGTTTTTCCAGGAGGCATTGTTTTAATTTTTCAAAACCTTCTTCGCACTTTTCGGTTCACTCAAATTTCACATTCTTCTTCAATAAGTCATTTAATGGTTTTGCAATTTTAGCGAAATCTTTAATGTACTTTCGATAATAGCCAAACATTCCAAGTACTTCTCTTTTATTCTTTGCGTTTTTGGGTGTGGCTACTTTAGCTATTGCAGCAACTTTCTCTGGATTTGGTTCCACGCCTCTTGCACTGATTATGTGACCTAGAAAACCCACTTCTTTTCTGAAAAATTCAGTTTTGTCTGGTTGTAAAACTAATTTCGCCTCCCTCAGTCTTTGCATCAAATTTCTAACTCTACTTTCATGCTCTTGTAAATCTTTGTTGTAAACAATGATGTCATCTAAATACACAAGCATTTCAATGTTTTGAAGTCCTCTAAGTACCTTTTCCATTAGTCTTTGGGAAGTTGCTGTGGCATTTTTCAATCCTTCTGGCATTCTGGTGTACTCATAATGTCCGTTGATAGTAGTGAAGGCAGTTTTATAACAGTCTTCGGGTGCCATTGGTATTTGTTGAAAACCACTTGCCAGGTCGAACATAGAAAAGTACGTTGCACCTCCCAATTGGTCCATGACATTTGCAATATTTGGTAATGGATATGCATCTCTGATTGTTTTCTTATTTAATTCTCTAAAATCAATAACCATTCTCCATCGTAGATTGCCATGACTGTCAGGATTCTTGGGTACTATCCAAATAGGTGAGTTGCACGGAGAATTAGACTCTCTCTTCCCACGCTGTCTCTTACAAGCAATGTGCATGGAAATTTATCTCCTGTAAGCAGAAATCGGTCTAAGTAGTCTTCGATAATCCTTTATAGTTCCTCCAATTGGATCGGCTACATTCTCATCATCTTATTTCATAGGCTCACTTTTCTCACTTAGGGCAGATTCTACTTTGAGCACTTCATTTGTTTGTTTACACTTATATCCTCTTTTAATATTTCTCGGATTGTGTTCCTCTTCATGTTCAATAAATGGTATGGGGTGCATTAAATCTCCGCTTATCATTAGCGCATTCTTGTAATAAGATATTACAGCTTCTTCTTTCTTTAGGTAGTTTCGTCCTAACATCCCATCAAATGGAATTGGGAAATCCTCCGATACTATTTGAAATTTCACTGGGGTGCCTTTGATGTCTAGGTATATTGATGTGTACGTCTTCATAGTTTGGTTTGTGATTCCGCCTAACTCTCTAGCGTCAGGAGTGCAGATGGGTGTATCATCAACCAATATACTTGCTTTAATTAAGTTTACTGCAGATCCCCCAGACGATGAGCGACTAGCTGGTAGTGTAATCTACGAGCCCGGAGATACTCGGTTGAAATGGAAATATTTTTGTGGTTAGCTGGCGTCGGACATCCTACCGTGTAGTCCGAAACGTCATCGCACACAATCACCCAAAGCTTCTCGATGGACCTTGTCAACTCCTGTGTAAAGTCCGTGAAATCCTTCAGATCTACGCTCAGACAAACCTTTGTAGATCCAACCTCACTAGCATTCATAACAATGCAGCTATTTAACTAATGATCCATGGCAAATCAGAAAGCCCCCTACTGAAAAAGCTTCAGTGAAAACCAAATGACCGCCAGGTGATTTTCAAGGGAAAAGCGTGCCGATTTTGTATTTAATTAGCAGATGATTTTCAGGTAAAAAGCATGTGACCTCTTATTTTAAAACCCTATTTATTTTCGAATTTGATCAGCAGATGATTTTTAGATGAAAATCATGTAATTTTTAATTACTTTAAAATATTATGTTTTGGATTTATATTTTCTATAATCGAATAAACTTTTTTTAAATTATTATTAGTATTTTGGGAGTGAGGTGGCGCAGGAGAGTGATAGAGGATATGAGGAAAAGAAGTAACTCAGAACTTAGTGTTTAGACGCGAGTGTTTATTCGTCGAAGTTTTCGCGCTACAAGGGACTGGGTGTGATGCGACTCGTGTCGTGTCACCCGCTGAACTGTCGTTGGTCGGCTCCAGCATCGATCGTCGAGGGTCTCGACCATTCTGCCTCCTGCGCGCGGTCCGGACAGCGCGTCGGTGGCGAGGGCAGCTGGCCCAAGCGGCCGGCGTTTATCGTTATATGGCGTCGGAAATATTTCCGTGCCGGCGAGCTTTAGCCGCCCGCATCGAGATGCGGAGGACTTAATTGTCCAGATGCGCTCGGCCGGACCGGAAAAACCGATTTCTAATCCGGGCCGCGTCGTTCGAGGCACGAACGCTGGAGTCTTCGCGTGCGCGTGAGGTTTGTATATGTATGCGATCGTGCATGAGTGCGGGTGTGTATGTGAGTGTGTGTGTGTGTGAGCGTGTGTGAGTGTGAGTGTGCGAGTGGGTGCTGTGTGGCCACCACAGTATTATTATTTTTATTATAATATTTATATTGTTAGATTGTTCGCGTTTGCTATTTCGAAATAATTATTTAAAAAGACTGTTAATATTGAGTGATAAATTTTATCGTTCGCAAAGATTAGTAGAATCATTTTGAATATTATATATATTATATTATTCATATATTTTTATAATTGTAAATTGCTGATTTTAATAATTTTCAAATAAGAGTACAATAATAAAAATAAATTATAATTGATAGAGAGAGAGAAAAACAGTATCATAAAGTTTATTTGTGGTCAGGAGTACTAAATAAGTATTTGGTAAATTTGTATGTTTTTTATGACAAAATATATTTCATCTATATATAATGCTCTTTTGATATTAGTAATGTAACATATTTAATAATGGCAGGATGTACATATTTCGAAAAACTTTCATGAAAATACAAATACTTTTAATATCCGTAGTATCTATAACGGTAGGATTCTCTTCAATTTCGTTGACTATTAGTAAAATACTATAATGTTTACTCAGACATTTTCGAGTTCGAACAATATTACAAATTGTTAATTTTTCTAATTCTTTCTATCTAATTCAAATTTGTCTGTCTGGACAAATCTGTTATCGCTTAGTAAAATAATTCAATTATTTGACCTTATTTTCGATTTACGAAATGTCTCATATAAACATCTTTTATGATTTTTGAAAATAATTAGGCATTTATTGATACATTAAGACTTGCCAATAAGTAATCAGTTACGCTGTCGCCTCTACCAAAATAACTTATATCAGAAAGTTTAAATAATTACGTACATATCTTCGCAGTATACCTTGACTACAATACCTACATGTGAATATGAACGTGCTTTCTAAATAAATATTTCGAAATAGCAAACGCAAAAGATCTAGCATTGTAACCATTATAATAAAAAAATAATAATAATTATTATGTTTCAAAAGTTTATTCAATTATAGAAAATATAAATCCAAAATATCTACACTATATTAAAACAATAAAATAAGCAATTATCTAAAATTTCACGGCAACGAGTGAATCATTTCGGGATGATAATCATTTTGTGATAGATATAAGGTGTACAATCATAAATACATAATCCTACTGAAAAAGATTTAAAAAAATTAGAATAAAGTTCACTTTTTCGATAAAGAATGATTCACAAAAAATGACTAGATCATGAAACATTTCTCACAAATTACATATAGGTATAAAATAATGCTAAATATAAATATTTATGTGATTTTTTTTGTAATGATTACAAATACAGGTATACATATATCGAAAACACAGTAAGATTGGTCAAGATTTGTAAGATGCTGTCAATAACAATCATTTTAGAAAAAAATGGCAAATATGTTTATTTGTATTTATAATCTAAATTATTTTTGAAATCATATGCGCCAAGTAAATACATATGTATGTTTTACTTATATCATAAGTAGTGATTCTAAGATACAGTCCAGATATAAGAGATGCTGCGAATAATCATCAGTGCAGATATAATCTGATTTTTGAAAGATATCTGATTGTGAATGGAAAATTACGGCTGCTGTGTGTTTTTACGCATATCACAAGACGTTATCTGCAGATTTGTTCCGGATAAAAAAGATGCTGCGGAAAATCATCTGTGCGAATATGATCATATTTTTCAAGATATTTAATTGTGAATGACAAATGACGACTGCTCTTTTTATTCACGCATATCAGAAGGCATAATTTGCAGAGTTAATCCGGATGAAAATAAAGCAGCAAATAATCATCTGTGCAGATAGGATCTTATTTTTGAAGATATTTGTTTGCGAATAAGAAATGACGACTGATATATGTATCCACGCATATCACAAAACGTAATCTGCAGATTTGGTCTGGATGAAAGGGATGCTGCGAATATTTATTTGTGCAGATATGACCTACTTTTTGAAAGATATTGTTTTGTGAATAAGAAATGCTGACTGCTTTATGTATTCACGCATATCACAAGGCGTTATGTTCAGATTTTATTCGGATAAACGTAATGCTGCAAATAATCAATTGTGCGGATATGATCTGGTTCTTAAAAGACATCTGTTAGTAAATAAGAAATAATGACTGCTCTATATAATTACACATATCACACGGCGTAATTTACAAATTTAGTCTTACAAATGAAAGGGATACTGCGAATAATCATTTGTGCGGATATAATCTGGTTCTAAATAGATATCTATTTGTCAATAAGAAGTGATGCCTGCTTTATGTATACACGCATATCACAAGACGTTATCTGCAGATTCGTTTCGGATGAAAGGGACGCTGCGAATAATCATGTGCGCAGATATAATCTGATTTCGAAAAGATATTTGATTGTGAATGTGAAATAATGACTGCTTTATGTATTTGCGCATATCTGAAGGCGTAATCTGCAGATTTGGTCCAGATAAAAGGGATACTGCAAATAATCATTTGTGCAGATATGATCTAGTTCTTAAATGATATCTGATTGTGGATGAGAAATAACGATGTTAAGGTAATCCCTAGGCTACCAAACTAACAATGAAATATTCTTGTAAACGCGGGCGGTCAGCTACTCTCCCATACGGAGGAGATCAGTGAAACCACTAATTTATCGCGGCAGAATTGTTTGATTTGGAAAGTTTTGAAATTAAATTATTAAGAACATCAACTTACTTGTGTTTGATGGCTCACTGGAAAAGTAGATCAACGAGGTACTGGTAGGAAGCAAAACAATGACTGCGCTGGGCTTCTCTTCAAAATTTTTGTTTTATTCTTCCTTCGAAAGCTGACGTGACGTACAATGAAGTTCAATACAATCGTTTTACGAAACGCAATTAGAAGTACAATACGAAACTCAAAGAAAAATTAACCAACCAAATCTTTTGACTCTAGAGAAAATAATATTTTTTTTTATTCGATCAACTCAATGTAAAAACTCGAAGGAAAAAAAATAGCGTCCTGTCTCTAGGAGCGAACACACAGGAATGAGAAGATCGGGCGAGGCAAAGTTTGAAGAGAGCGTGATAGCTTTCTCCAACACAGGGTCTTTACTTCTCCTTCGCACTTCAGTTTAGCCGCGCTCTCTCTCTCTCTTACTCATTAGGCCTTATGGGTCTAGCTTACGGTGAACGGCTAAACTGCAGTGTCGACTGTATACGCGCGCTTTCAGCCGAGGGAGGAGAAGTTTTGTTTTGGTTTTGAGTTACTTCTCGCGTACGTTAAGTGTCGAAGTTTCTGGATTCTTTCTTTCTTTCGTCTTAGTTTGATTTAATTTAATTTAATGTCTCTGGATAGCTATCCAGAAACTTCGTCACTTAACATCCTCCCCCCCTTCGAACGTTTGTCGTCCTCGACAAACGAATATACGTAAGGTTAAGTGGTCTGACAGGGGTGACAGCTGGCGAGCCAAGTTTAGGTGCTGATTTTATTTTTAATTGATTAGAAGTGGTGTAAGGTGTTATCTGGAAATTTGTGGATCTAGGATAGGATCAAGCTTTTTTTTTTTGTAGCTGCTCTTGTAAAAAATGTTGGATTTATCCTTAGAAAAATACAGCGTTTTTTTTTTTTTTTTTTTTTTTTTTTTTTAATGTGAGAGTTGATTTTATTAAGTCACAAAATTTGCGATGAGCGAGAGTTATTACCTATTTTATATAACAATAAGTTTATCGAAAAGCATATCCATGAGCTTACGCACAATCACACCTTGTCTGATAGCTTCGTTTATTCGGCAGTCCTGCTCAGATGGTTGCGTAGATATCGAAACGTCGTTTACTATATCGCGCGTCTAGCGCTTGTCGAAGGTTTCGCTATAGATCGGTATAAATTCCGCGAAGCGGTCGTCAACTTACATATAAATGTACGTACATTTCCAAGTACAACCTCATCTATAATTATGTAGTCCGGCTACTTGGAATTGAATACGGGGATGCCCACGGATGACACCTTCAGCCCGAGATTTTCCTCAATAATTGTAGCCAGCGGCCATACACCTCGTCGCCGACCTCCTCGGTCCGGAATAATGGAGAAACTTCCTGCCAGGGCTACGACTCCCTGCAGTACTCCGGTATCACCGTGGTGTATTGGCCGAAAACTGGCGCGATGCAACCAAAAAAAAACTAATTTTATGGCGTAAGTCACTGTCGATTTTAGGCAAATATTCCGCTAAATACTCAATTTTACACTTACCCCGATCTCGGGTTTTTGTCTACTAACTACGACACCTTGTCTACCTGTGAAGGTGAGCCTAGCCCTTCTGACCTCTCGGGCTTCTCGTGTCGATCTGCCGAATTCGCACGGCGTCTAATTGCTCGCAAACCCACGCACACACATACTTATACACCTATTTCCCCACTCGCTCGCTTTTATTTCCATCTCTAGTCGCGACACTCGCAGAGTGTCTCGACTCGCGCATCGACGCAACAATTTAAAATTTGTCTCGCGGCCGGTGAAAACGACCGTTACACTCTAAACTGTAGAAATTTAATTGTGCCTATGCTCGAATTACTGTGTGGTCATGTGTCTGATCATCTTGGATCACAATTGGATCCATTGAACAACCCTTGCGGTGTTCATTTGATTAAAGAAAGAACACTCACTGCTTTCTCTTAGAATGTACGGAACATTCAAATTTGTGCTTTGGTTGGGTCGCGCTTTTCCAAAAAAAAGGAATTTGGAAGTTATTGGTAAGCAATTAGCAAGATTTCTTTATTTTTTTTTTATTTGTCATTATTATTAGGCTTGCTTGCCTTCAGCTTGTTTCGGGATAATGATATGGTTTTGAGTGGGTTGTTTGTTTTCTCTCTTTCTCTGATCTTGTGAATTTGGTTATAGCTCTGCTCTGTTGTCACATAAACTGTCAAGAATGGTCTCGTACAATCTAAACTTATTCTAATTTTAACTTATGTGCTACTGTTAGTAATGCGTATCTCTTAATTTCTTTATAACCTGTTGCTAATGTTTTATATGGATTTGTTATGATTTACTCGCTAATTTTATATTTCATTTTGTTATTGCTTATAGTCTAATATGTGTATTATTAAAAATTATTGGGTCAAGAAAAAAAATTTTGGTCGTACATTTTGTTTGAATTAAGTATAAAAATGTATTTTATTTTGACGCAAAACAATACAACAGTGGTAACTTGGTCCATTTTGTTTGACGTCAAGACTTACTTAAATTACTTACATCTACCTTAAAGCTAAAGTCGCAGTGTCGTCTCTTAAAAACTAGTG
>QLSS01000306.1:54543-66886 GCA_024372645.1 Trichomalopsis sarcophagae | reverse complement strand
GATTAGTCGAGGGAATTTGAATCATCATCATCGGACTTATCCTCTACGGGTTTTAGTTTGTCTATATGTTTTCGTATACGTTTGCCGTTAGGGTATTCTAAAATGACATTTTTCCTACCTAGAAGCTCGATTATTTTCAGCGGTTTATTTCTATAGGCGTCGAATTTACTTACACGGGGTTCATTGATTAGTCTCGCATATCCGCCTACCTTACCCTTAAATGTTTTAACCTTTTTATCGTACCTTTCTTTTGTTTTAACCTTGTTTGCTATTTGAGTTTCACCTGCTAAGATTTTCATTTCTTCTAACCTTAATACTAAGTCACGCATATAAACATTATATGTTTTTAATTTCTCGTCAGAGGGTATTCGCAAAGGGAAACGCGCTATTCGACCGTAAACTAATTCGAATGGGGTGAAGTTAGTTGCTGCGTGCACGCTAGTGTTATAGGTAAACGTCGCAAATGGAGTTAAATGGTCCCAATCGTCGTATCTTTCCGAGTATATTCTAATAAATTCTATAAGTGGGGCATGGCTTCTTTCTAGCGATCCATTTGTTTGCGGTCTGTATCCTGAAGTTGTAAGGTGGTTAATTTTGAACAATTTGAGGAGCGATTCGACTATGTTGGAGAGGAAATTCGTGCCTCTATCTGAGAGTATGGCTCTTGGTGCTCCGAACTGGCAAATGAGATACTTTGCTAGTGCATCAGCTATTGTGGTAGCATTGAGGTTCTTGATGGGTATGGCTATTAGATATTTCGTTAAGTTACATTGCATTGTTAAGAGGTTACAGTTCCCTCTTGGAGTCATTTTGAGCTTTCCAACTGTGTCGATTGAAACTTTGTCAAATGCTTCTATTGGAGTATCCGTGATTATCATTGGTTCTCTTGTCTTGAATCTCTCTATTTTCTGTTCTTGGCAGCTTGCGCATCTTCGGATATAGTCTTGAATATCATTTCTCATTCTTGGCCAATAATATCGTTCCTTTATTTTTTGATAGGTTTGATTAATTCCCTTGTGTCCTCCTGTCAGGCTGTCGTGTAGATGGCTTATTATTTCTTTTCTGTGTTTTTCGGCTGGTACTTCCGCTTTCCCGTAGCACATTGTCACTCTTATTCCGCTTTGGTGAAAATGTTTGTAAATTATGTCTAAGGTGGCTGGTGAGTCCAATTGGTCTAATATGTCCCCTTTTCTGGTCACTCGGAAGCTTTTGATTTTTTTGCTGACAAGTGTTTCTTTTAGATTCTGGAGCGCTTTATTCAGATCTTCCATTTTGATTACATTGAAATATCTGTCTTTTATTATTACTGTGAATACGTGGTGTTTTTTGAATGGCGTGACTAGGACTTGTCCTATTTTTGTTTTCCTACTCTTGATTTTTGTTAAGTCTATGGCTCCAATCTCTACTAGTAGTCTAGTCACGGACCACGTGTTGTCACAGTCTGCTGATAGGAAGTGAACAATGTTGTCTCTTTTGTGCTTGAGACATTCTCTTATGGTGATTATTTTGTCAGGGATTTTCTTGAATTCCTTGGTTGTGTGTGTCACGGCATCCTCCGATTCATGATCGTTTCTAGCTGCAATGTGGTCTTTGTTTAGTGGTTCCATGTCTGGTGGTGTGGGCAGGAGAAAAGGTATGTTACTTCAGGTGGTTTTGAGAATCTTATATCTATTATTGATCCTTCTTCTTTCTCTATTTCACTTAACACTCCTAGTTTCTTTTGATTTCTTATTTTACCTCTCGGCGTGCTATTGGCTGTAGGACTGTCGCTATTTATTGTTGGCGTTACTGAGAGTGTTTTCCTTGGTGGTGGACTTATTATGTCAGTTACACTTTCGACGTCTGATTCGTTCCCTGTATCATCTTTGTTTGATGTCTCTTGTAGTTTTTGTTGTGCTCGTTTTATTAATTTTTGAACACTCTCTCTTAGTACATCATCCACATCCGCTTCTTCATCTGTGTAAAATCGTGGATCTGATGTGTAAATTGCTTCGCGCACTTGATTTGGTACATGATCATCATCTGAGAAGTGCGAGGGTATTTTCAATTGTATCTCTACCTCCGTGTCTGATTCAGTTGTATTGGTACTTCTATGCATTTCATGTCTTTTTAAGCTTTCTTCAAACCTTTTACTTGCTTCTTCTACCTCTTCTCTCGTCAGGGTTGTTTTGATAGATAGATTATCTATTGACTCTTCTTCGGTATTTTGTTCGTTTTGGGACGTTTCTACTGCGCTCACTTCTATGGCGATGTTGCTTATGGTTTTGTCTTGGCTTTCACCTGCAGAAAACACTTCTTCGTCTTATGTTTCTCCTTCTGTTGTCTCCGACTCTTCTTGTCGCAATCCACTATACCTGGGATCAGGTATTGGAGGTTTGTACAAATCACTGTCTTCATTGGCTGTGGATGATAGCCAAGATCTTCTCGATGGGTTGACTGTCATTGATGTATCTGAGTCTGCATCGCTTGAATTTTCGGCAACTTCTCTTTGTTTTACAGTAGTGGCTTTGGATGTTGATGCTTCCGTCTCTACTGCCTTTTCCGTTTTTGTTTTTCTTCCCAATATGGCCGTTTTGGGTGCTTTTGGTATTGCGCCCTGCTTGATGTACTGCCCTACTGGACTTTGTGTTTGCGTGCATTTTGCTCTAGTTCTCTGTGCTATCACGCTGTAGTCCAACTTAGGTGCTTCTTTATTAGTTTTGGAGCCTATTGGTCTCCCTCTTCCTCTAGGTTTATTCGTTATATCACCCGTTGACTGTATTCTAGTTCGTACTTGCGTTGTTACCCTGGATGACATCGTGGCGTTTGTTGATGATTTTTCTTGTTTCTTTTGTTTTTCCTCTATCACCATGACTTTTATGTTAGGTAGATTTTTATTAATTTCTTCTTCAGTCATCTCTGGTGGGTTTCGCGATAGCGCATCAGCGTTTTTATTTAATTTGCCTGGTTTATATTTAAAGTTATATTCGTATCCGGTGAATCTGAACATCCATCTCATTAATCTTTGTCCTGGATCTTTTCTGCTATTCATCCAGTTCAGCGGTTCATGATCGCTCACTAACGTTAATTTTCGACACAATAAATATGGTCTAAATTGATGCAAGGCATATAACACTGCAAGACATTCTTTTTCTGTGGTCGAATAATTTCTTTCAGCTTTGTTGAGCGCTCTGGATAGATATTGTACTGGGTGATCAAATCAGAAGCATCTGTAGTTTAGTTGTTGATAACTATTTTCACACTCTTCTGTCCATTCGAATTTCACATTCTTCTTCAATAAGTCGTTGAGAGGTTTTGCGATTTTTGCAAAGTCTTTTATGTATTTTCTGTAGCCAAACATACCGAGTACTTCTCTCACATTTTTCGCATTTTTAGGTGTGGCAAGTTTTGCGATGGCGACTACTTTCTCTAGGTTAGGCTCTATGCCTCTAGCGCTTATAATGTGTCCTAGGAAACCGACTTCTCTTCTAAAGAACTCTATTTTGTCTGGTTGCAATACTAATTTCGCATATCTGAGTCTCTCCATAAGATTTCTGATTCTTTGTTCGTGTTCTTGAAGATCTTTACTATATACTATTATGTCGTCTAAATAGACTAACATTTCTATGTTTTGCAAACCTCTGAGTACCTTCTCCATTAGTCGTTGGAATGTAGCTGTTGCATTTTTTAATCCTTCAGGCATTCTGGTATATTCGTAGTGTCCATTTATAGTTGTGAAAGCCGTTTTGTAACAATCTTCTGGGGCCATTGGTATTTGTTGAAAACCGCTTGCAAGAACGAAGATGGAAAAATATGTGGCTCCTCCCAATTGATCCATTATATCAGCAATGTTTGGTAGAGGGTAAGCATCTCTGATTGTCTTCTTGTTGAGTTCTCGGAAATCAATCACCATTCTCCATCTTGGATTTCCGTGACCGTGATCCGTGAGATCAGGCTTCTTTGGTACTATTCATATTGGCGAGTTGCATGGCAAATTTGATTCTCTAATGATCTTGTCTCGTAACTTCTTTTCTACACTCTCTCTAACCACTTGTTTGTGTTTCGGTGGATGTCTGCATTGTTTTGTTTTTATTGGTATGTCGTCTTCTAAATGGATGTAGTGCTGAATCATGTCTGTGCATGGTAATTTATCTCCAGGCAATAGAAGTCTATCTAAATAATCTTCTATTATACGGTCTACAATTCTTAGTTCTTCTTTATTCAGGTGGCTACTTCTAATGGCTTCCTTCACTTTCTTTAGTCGTTTAATTTTGTCGACTATAATTTAGCTGTTAAAATCGCTATCTGTCTCTTCTAAAAATTCTGGTTTAGTTTCGAATGGTATGAGTTCTTTGGCATCAACTTCTATGGTGACATCGTGTTCACTTGTATTTATTGCTAGCATTTTGCATGTGTTGTTATCATTAATTACTACTCCTTCTCCCAGGAACACGTCTTTGTTTCCTACGTCGATTCTGGGTATATATCCTTCTTTCAATTCACTTTTGATTAAATTGATTCTAACCACTTGTCTCGTTCTGGCTTTTATGGTGTGTTTTGTCTTCATGGGCACGTCGGCGTTCTCTGCAGCGTTCACGTTGAATGATTCTTTGTTACTATTTCTCTCCTCAACTTGTAATATGTCGCTCGATTTGTAGGAATTGTGTGCTCTTTTTCTTTGCTCTCTGTATTCCTTTTCTCTCCCTAAAAATGGCATTGGGTGCATTACATCTCCGCTCACCATCAGAGCGTTATTAAGATAAGAGATGACAGCTTCTTCTTTCTTTAAGTAGTTTCTTCCTAGTAATCCATCGTGTGGTGTTGGAAAGTCGTCTCTAACTATGTGAAATTTTACTGGCGAATTTTTGATGAGAAGATAAACAGATCCTAGAGTTGGCACTGTTTCTGCAGTAATTCCTCCAAGCCATCGTACATCTTGCATGTTTATCGGCATTTTGTCGTCTATGAACCCTAATTTCACTAAATTTACCGTTGATCCATTGTCTATCATGAAGGTCATCCATGGTTTAGTGGTCCCTTCTGGCACTCGTATTTTCACTGCTATTGGTTTATCATTTTCCCAATTAAACTTTTCAGGTCCCGTGCAGTTGGCTGAACACATTCTTGAAATTCGGGCTGTTTTGTTAGGATTGTCATTACCGGTGCTCTCTGTGCTCCGTAGTTGTTCTGGCTGTTCTGATTCAGGTTTTGTTTCTCTTGATTGTAGTTCTGCATCTGTTGTTGGTATTTGTGTTGATCTGGGTCCTGCTGTTGTCTTTGACTCTGATTTTGCTCCTGGCTCGTCATTCTTTCTCCATGACGAGCCCCTTGAGAGTTTAAATTCTCTCTATCGTTTTCATTTTGTTGATAGTTTCTTCCGTTGCCGCCTCTCCAATTATTTGGATAATTATTATAACTCTCTCGTCTGTCTGGACCGTTGGGTTGATAATCTTCGCGCCGACCGTTTTCATGGTTAAAAATTTGTCATTGATTTCCTTGTCTATTATTTCTGTTCCATGACTGCCAATTGCTTCCTCCTTGTCGATTACTATTGTTGTACCCCCGTTGATATCCTCCTCTGCCATAATTGTTATAGTTACCGTTGCCTCTATGATATCCGTTACGATTGTAGTTGTTTTGGTAGTAATTATTTCTGCCGTAGTTATTTGGATGTTCTCTTTGTTCGGGTTGGTTCACGTACCCCACATAATCTTCCTGTTCATTTACATAACCTATGTAGTTCTGTTCTCTGTCATTTCGCTCGTCATATCTATTCTGGCTTCTATATCCTTCTTGTCCTCTATTATTGTATCCACCTCCATTTCCATATCCATTATTATAAGAGTTATAATAATTTCTAGTTATTCGAGGCCTTGAATCTGGTATGATCCTTGCTTCCATGCGTGATTCTAGTCGTACTGCTTCTTCGTATGCTTCTTGTAGATTTTTGGGTCTAATCATATCGACTCGTTCGGACAAATTTGCTGACAATCCCTTTATGTATATATCAACTGCTAACATTTCCAGTGGTTCCATCATTTTGTCAAGATTTTCTTCTCCCTTTTCTTCTTTTAGAGCGTTTTTGGCACTGCTAAATAGCACATTCAATTCGTCGTAGAAATCTCCAACTGAGTCGCCTTGTCTCATTTTCAGCGTTTGTATGCGTGTGTTGTAATAACTAAAGTCTCTTCCTAGACCAAACCTTTGTTTCAGGTGCTTAATTAATTCTTCTATTGTTGTAATAGTCTTATTATTGAGACTTTTCTTTGCTGGTCCGGTTATCTTCTGTAGCACGTTCCGCATAAACTGTGGTCTGATGTCATTGGTGACTAATTCATTTGCATTTTTCAAATCTTGGATGTAGTCTCGCAACTTAGTGTGTCTCCCATCAAAACTTGGTATACCGCTTATGCAATTCATGAGCGCAAAACTATTAGCCATTGTGGTGGCTAACGCAGCAGCCGTTTGATCACCCGCACTATTTTCGTCAGGCATCTTGGATATGTCACTTGTCTTTTAAATAAATTATTCGTCCCTCTAAATATTCTTAAAGAAAAATTCAATAATCTATAACACTGTCGATGCACGATATTCTTGAATTTTGTTTATTTTTTCTTAAACCGAATTCTTATCTGTTCCCCAATATTTATACTCTACCCGTATATTTTTTTATTCGCAAGCAACGACTATGTTACGTGCATTAAGCAAATTGAACAATAAAACTTAATGGCAAACCAGCGAAATTATAGGGCCCCCCTTATTTCATTCAAAATTGTGGCTAATAATTATAACAATGATTATGATAATTAATGACAATAAAAATAATGTCTCACTTTTATATTCTTAAATTATATATTTGTACATCCTGCGAACTGGCAACCGTGTGAGCACGTAGAGAGTGAATACGGATCGTAGGTGCATCCAACTGCATCATTACACAACTGAGCGACGAAAATCGGAAAAATAAAAACATAACAATCAATATAAATAAAATCCCTGTGTACTAAATTTATAATAATAACTAAACCTCAATCAGAACAAATAAATCGGAATCAGCTTCACAGTCACGCCATGCAGGTAAGAGTACTTTACTTGTGGACTAACCATCAGTGTCCACACACGAAACGAGTTAAGCGGGCATAACGTAGAGTCCGTAGGACACCGAAGTGTCACAAGCGACTTGCCTGCAACGACTGTAAGTACAGCGGACACTCACATGTCCGCCAAACACAGTCTAGGACACAATACCGTCCGCTCGCAAAATACGCGTCCGCGCAGACTAGCAGCGCGGGACATCCTCAATTACACAGTTCGCGTATAACTTTAGTAACAGAACAGGCTTTCGACTCGAAGGCTAGTTCTCTCGAATAAATAATTATTTGTAAGACTCGCGCAGCCCGTTCTACTATCTAGTACCGTCTTAAACAAAATGGCATCCCTGGTGGGGAACTAGCCATTGTTACTAGAGAAAAATTTCAAGAATTTCTTTGAGAATCTTTCAGAAGAATTTTTTTGAAATTTTAAAAGTTTTTAGAGTATTTCAAAAATTTTAATTAGATATTTTGGATTAGAAGTAGAAGTTTTCAAGCTTAGATTATCAAACTAAAGTCAAGATTATGGCAAGTTTGTATTGTTGTTAAAAGAAATTACTAAAACTATTAAGGAGACCTAACCACCTTAAAATAATGTTTGTTATGCTGTTATATTAAAAAGAAAAAAAAAATAAATAAATAAACTGATAAATGTTTAAAATACATTATAATATATGTTATACATAGTAAAAACGAAAAAAAAACAGTTTTAAATATTTTTGTATCGTCTTATATGCTCAAAAATAGCTATGCTAATAAGCATGCTGTTTTTTTACTCACCGCATCATATTAAAACAAATCAATAGTTATTTTGTTTGTTGTGAGTTTTTTTATGGTCCAAGTGTGGGATTTAAAAAAAACAGCTAACCTTAAAAAGTTTGATGGAATGGAAGTCAAAATTTTTGTATTTTTCTTGATTTTATTGAAAATTTTGACTATCGTTCCATACAATTTTTAAGTTTAGCTATTTTTCAAAATTCCACACCCGGACCATGAGAACACTTACAACGAACAAAATAACCATTGATTTGTTGTAATACGATGCTACAGTAATCTTGCGGTCAGTGAATAATGCTTAATCATCTCAATATTAACTTTTGTCAAATAACATTAAATATCACAGTTATAAGTATTTTTACTATTTTATTTTTATTAATATTATATTTTTGTTCAATATATAACACATTATTCACTTTTTTACACTTTTGCAAACTTTTGTGTTCATCACTGACTGAGACTACTAATAGCGACTGGTATAGTTCAATACTTTTTTGATAACTTCTCATAATACTTTTAATTATCTGACTGCGTCTCAATACTTATTAGACCTATAAATACGCTAAGCCAAATCTGTAAACACAACATATAATCTGGAAATGAAAAATTACAATTAAAATATTTAAAATGTTGTATTTGTGCTTTTTATACACGCCACTTGCAATTAAAATAAAATTTCAGTATTCGCCACTGACATATTCATTGGGAATATTCAATTGCCTTCTCAATCTTTGTGCTTTTTTTGAATTCAATTCTGTTTGTTTTTCAGCTTTCTTGATAAGTAATTTGTCCTTTATCACTGCAGCAGATAATGCATTTTTGCCAGGTTCAATATCAAGGTTAGACATGAGAAATAATAATCCTTTCCAGCCAGTCGAAAACATAATGCACTGATCCTAAGCTATTGAAAGCTGTCGCCGGACAGTAACTCTACGGGTTATTTCGCTTTCATAAGCACGGACGAAGACAAAACATCAGAAGGCGAAACTGAGCGCCGTCAGTGCTTGGCTACCTTCGCGATCTGTTTTATAGAACTGACTTCAGTAACCGCCGGAAAATCTTGCGAAACCGCACTGTTTCGTTGCGCGCACTGATTTTAATTAAACTCTCTATCAAAAATTCCGCTATTCCTGAGAGATTGTTGTATGGATGTTACTTTAATTGTAATGTAGTTGTCGCGAATAAGGAGGGCTAATGGGGTCTCTAATTATGAGAGAAAAAGAGAGAAATGCGCAATAGAGGTATGCAGCCTATTTAATTAAATTCACTTACCTTTAGCTTTATTTCTGCAATGGCCTGCTCTACTCCCAGCATGTCCTCTCAGCGGCCTTTGAACTCGGCTTCCGAAGCGGATGGTCTCGAATTGAACGGGGCGACAAGGATCGGGAGCTTTCGGGTGAATTATTCACTCGCGATTTAAATTGGAATATAGTTTATTCGATTTGCCACAAATTTCGAATAACGCTCGCTCGCAACTGTCTAGATTTCCGGATTATTTATGTTTATTGAAAACAAAGAACCACAACGTAATTGCTCTAATGGCACAATTGTAAATAAAATGATTTAATAATATGAATATTCAAATTGTTTTACTTGCCGAAAGTTTCTAAGTTTTTACACTGATTTGAATTTTTCTAAGTCCCGAATCGTTAAAAAGATTCTAAGATTTTAACCCGTCGGAAAGTCCCGATACACCGAAATAATTCTAAGTCTGGTACCCGGACCCGGCTTTCGCGTGGTAACGATTTTTGAAGCAGACTGACGATCTGAGGACCTGTTGCTGGCCTCTTTTATATTCTCGTAGGAGAGGCGATCTCCGATTTTCGTCTCCTCGGCGGGGTTGGTGTTTGGCCAATTAGGAGGCCTAGATGAAGCTTATTGCCTTATATGGAGCTTTTTACGCATGTGACGTTGCAACGAGGGCCAATCGGAAAACCAGAGTAAAAATCTTCTCCTCTAGTACATCGAGTCTCCTCGTGCTCTTATCCTGTCAAACTCGCCTCTGATTTACCTTCCTTATCTGCAATCACTTAGAAGCTTCCTCTGTGTATTTTGAGATGACTTGCGCCGGGTCCTCTTTGGTGTTACCTCGAGCTTCTAGCGCGCGTGACTTATGTGTCACTTGCCGATAACGTTGCGCGTTCCACGGCCTCTCTTCATTGCACGTGCATCGCTTTCGTGTATGCGGGGTCCATGATGTACAGTAGGCTTCTTGTTTTTTTCGCTACTTTCATCCGCTGTATTCCCACCGTGGAGCCGAGATGTGCGCGTATCGGTGTGCCTCGCTTAGCTTTGAGCTTCTGCTGTGGGACTGCAATGTGTGCATGCATGTCCGTGTTTCTTTTCGCCTCTTGCCGTAGAGTTGTATTATGTGTGTGCATATCGGTGTGCTTCGCTTGGTCTCTTGCCTTTGCTGTAGAGTCGTAGTATGTATGTGCATATCCGTGTGCTTCGTTTTAATTTTATTATTTTACGTGCATTTACTATTATCGATTTTCTTAATTGATTTTACTTTGAGTTTAACTATCTTTTTATATTCACTTCACCTTACGTTGTCGTTCCTTATTCTTATTAATTCTATTAATTATTGAATTAGCTATAACTTATTATATACTACATTCTAGTATCAAGGGTATCGATGGATTTACTTTATAATAACTTATTATATACTACATTCTAGTATCAAGGGTATCGATGGATTTACTTTATAATAACTAATCTTATTTATTTTTAGTATTTTAAAAATGCGAAAGAAAATGAGCATTTCACACCGTCCCCCTAGGATGAGCGTTCTGAGGTGAGCCTCTGACGCTCACAATTAATTTTCGTGAATTTCTTTTCTTAATATCTATTCCCTGTCTTGCGAGCGTTTACATTGTTTCTTAGTGTACATTATATATATATATATTTTTTTTTTATTTATTTATTTATTTATATATTTATTTATTTATTTTTTTTTGTTTTTTCATACAATAGTACATATAATATTGATATAGGTGTATACATTCTTTTGATTATAGGGTTACATTTAATATACTACGATTAATTATTTGTAATAAATAAGGTTAAATTATTAATAATACTATATAGGTATTGGTGTTTTCTTTAGTATTGTCATGTTATTTATAGTAATTTAGTAAAGCAAAATGGTTATAGTATAATAAAAAAAAATTGATTCCTGTATCTAACGTGATTATAAATTTTCTTATATATATGATGGTCCCATTGTTTATTCCAATTGAGGAATGTTTCTTAATGTAAAAATAGCTAATAAAATGTTATTGTTAATTTATAATTCTTAATATTGTAAAGACCGTATTTGATAGGAATACGGGCTGCGCGAGTTTTACAAATAACTATTTATTCGCGAGAACTAGCATAAGCTCGAGAGCTTTATTGTTACTAGAGATACTTAAGTTGAATGGATGGACTAGATATATAGATATACAATGTATATCTAATTGCACAAGTGGACGCGAGACTGTCGCCTTAGTGGGACATGCGCGGATACTCTCGTGCGCGGACTGTAGGCTGTCCGCTTTTGTTGGACGATGCTGAGTCCGCTTTTATACTTACGCACGGACGTTGTGCTTGTCCTGAGGATCTTACCTTTGTTACTATTGGTTTTATAGACACTTGATTATCTTTCTGTTTATTTCTTTAGGATGTAGGTTATTATATGGATCACTCTTAATTAATAGAATAATAATAGTAGAAACTGATTAAATTATTATCTTTGTTTTATTGGGAGCAACCCAGAACTCGTCAGACAATACAGTTTCTTACAGGATGTTATTGCTTGTGCGTAGGTATCTTATAGTTACTTTGATGTTGGTACAATAAAACTTAACTTACAGTATATTTTGTTCTGATATGTGATCTGAACTGGATAGTCCTTCGTGGCACGACAGATGCTAATTGATCTTACTCTACACGATTACTCGTGGCTGATTTATGTACGGTAAATCTTATTTGCTCTATGGGTTCCCACTAACGCCGGTCTGCTATCGACGGGCCCTTCGCTTGGTGCACGATGCAGACTCTCAAACCTGAAAACAAGTAGTTCTACTATAACTTGTACACAGAGTTTGAGTGTTTTCTAGGCACTCAATAGGCGATGCGTACAAAGGTATATCACTCGTACTCGCTAACCGGGTACAGCTACACGATGACAAGTTACTTATACAAAAGGCACTCCGTGGATCGTTTCCTGGCTTTTTAAAGCCTCGGTGACAATTCAAGGAGTTGTGAAATTACGTGAAACGTGACCAATCAACACCTGACGTGCAACGACATACATACGAATATATGTATTAATGTCGAAGTTTGAGACCATGAATCTTGATATACACCAAAGTTTGAGTACATCTGCTAACTTTAGGGCCAGTCCCCAAACTTTTTACAACTAAGCCTAAGTTTGGGGACCGGCCCCAAAGTTTTATATATAAAACATATTTGGAGACAAATTCAATTATGTATGCTAAAGTTTGAGGACT
>QLSS01000306.1:20598-31443 GCA_024372645.1 Trichomalopsis sarcophagae | reverse complement strand
TTAGCCCAATCAAACCATGTGGTCACTTGGAATCCTACGGACAGTGCCAAAATGCTCAAAACAGTATACGGAGAGTCACTATGGGTAAGTAGGTGCTAATATGGATTTACCATGGTAAAAATACAGGTAATATAACCTAATATTAGTATAACAATTATACTACAATTATAATTTATTTTTGTAATTATTTATAACAATTTTATTTTTCAGAGTTTAAAAGTGGTGTGTCCCCTGAAATGGGATGAAATGAAATGAGATGAGAGTGAATGTGTGTATGTTTGAGTGATTATGTATTTTCAAGATTAAGGAAATAGTTTTTAGCTGCTATTTTAAAGTGTGATATAGATAGTGTGTTGCGAAGTTGAGATGGGAGGCTATTCCAGAGGTAGGAGGCGTTGATAAAAAATGAATTCATCAGCGTATCCGTCTTGAAGGTCGGGATGTCCAGTGGAGTCACCTCACCCTTCACAGGCCTGAGCGCAACGTGGAAATCAAAGTAGGCTAAGAGATAAGTAGGTATTGAGGTGTTGAAAATTTTTCTTAGAAAACAGGCCATGAAGTATTTCCTACGTTCAGAGGTGGTAAGCCATTGCAGCTCACGCCTGTAAGGTGAGATGTGCTCGTCCCTCCTTACACCGTAGATATAACGGATCCCCGTATTGACAAGCCTCTGCAGTTTTAAGTCAAGTTCCTGGGTCAGGTCACAGTAAGCAAGTGAGCAATAGCCGATGAGAGAAAACAGAAGTGCATGCACTAAATGTTTGCGCAATCTGAGGCTAGTGCTTTTCCGAAAAAAATAGAGCCGATACATTAAAGAGTGAGCACGTTTACAAATTTGTGTAATGTGCTCATTCCACGTAAGTTTGGAGTCAAGCACCAGCCCCAGGTTGCGTACCGATGATTCAATGTTGACCTGGGCTCCCCCTATGTTTATATAGGTGTTAGCACTGGAAGGTAGAGCGTTTATATAGTAGGGGGAACCCAGGACGATAGCCTTAGTTTTAGTTACATTCAGTTTAAGACTATTCAGAGCAGTCCAGCACATTATCCTCTCGGCGTTAGCACTCATCCTGACAGAACAGGAGTCGAGCTCCTCAAGGTGGCATTGGCTGTAGATCTGCAGGTCATCCGCGTAGATTAGATGGGACACATCTGAATCTAGGCAAAACCCAATATCATTGATGTACAACGAGAACAGCAAGGGACCTAAAACTGACCCCTGTGGGACACCGGTATTTAGTGGTAGAAATGTAGAGATCTCATTGTTGTCGCCAATGACGGCCTGTTCTCCTCCCGAGAGGTAAGATGCAAGCCAGCGAGTATTGGCAATGCTTTAGAGATTACAACCTGTGGAATGCCATCGCTTCCCCTGGCCTGGGTATTGAAGTATGATACTGCAGCAAACACGTCCGACTCTGTAATAGCCCTGAAGATGAAGTGTTCAGGGAGGTCTAGACTCTCGAGGGTACGCAGATACTCTTCAACAGATGGAGCTTGAGGATTATTTGAGATGGAACTAAAGTGTTTGTTGAGAGCATCTGGAGAGAACCGAGCAGGTGGAGAAGATTTAGAGGTAGTAATACCAAGATTCTCAAGCTCTCTCCATACCTCTGCAACGGCCGTCAGAGTAGACAAGCGTGAATAATAGTAATTCAGCCTGATCTCCTCGACCTGTCTATGAGCGTCGTCCCTTGCGATTCTATAAAAGTATAGATCCCAAGGTAGACGACTTCTGCGAAAGCGCCTGTAGAGTCTATCCCTTTCAGTTAAAAGGTCACGAAGAGCCGTGGTGAACCACGGGTGACGCTTACGTCCAGGTGTTACAGTCTTTAATGGGGCGAGATGATTTATGACTTTCGTGATGTTGTCGTTAAGGATGGTAATGCATTCTTTAAGTGATGGCGTGGTGAAAGATGACCAGTCACATGCGCTAAAGAAGTCCCTTAGCTTCTCAGCGCAGATTCCTTTGTAGTTTCTGTAAGTGTATGTAGAAGGTACGTGGCGTGGAATCTGTACGTCGAGTGTGGCTGTGATAAAGTCATGTCCGTTGATGAAAGGAGTGTCAGTCTTCCAATATGAGAGCAGGCGATCCTGCTCATCGATTAAGCATAGGTCGAGCCAGGTGTCAGAGTCCTGTCTGTGATGGGTTGCACCATATGGCACAGAAGTAAGGGAGTTCTCGTCGATGAAAGCCTTGATGAAATTGGCGTCTTAAGACGAGGAAAGCTGGTCTGCATTAAAATCATCCATGATGACCTTCGTGGAGTAATTGTGCATATGTGTTGTTAGTTGCTCAATGAAATTAGATCCCTGGATAAAGGGAGAATGAGGAGGGCGATACACAACCCCCACGAAGATGGGCGATATTCCCTTAGCTGTGATTTCACAGAAAAGATACTCCGGCTTACCTGGTTTGCCCGACCATTCACCATCAGATAACGAGATAATACTAGCTGTCAATGAGTGAAGGGATGGACGATATCTTGTCGCTTAGCCAGGTCTCGGTTACAGCCACGACGTGGAAGGTAGAACAAGTAGACAAGAAGAACCTGATCATCTCAATGTGACCCGTAAGGGAATTTGCATTGAAATGACAGACCCTTAGGCCCCCGGACAGAGACGCTTTAGAAGTAGATGTGGATGAGTTTGATGTTTTAGACGGTGGCTTTAATGGAATGATGTGTGAGTGTTTTAACGTGTAGTGTCTGTGTTGGCTGTTGACGGTGTATGGGCTAAAAAAGCTTCTAGATCAGCATCTGTAGTGATGATGATGGCCCGATCGTTGTCCTCGCCAGAACGGATGAAAATTCTCCCGTCCCTCACGTAAGAGCGGCATCCCCTTCTCTTCTTTGCCTCCAGCCTGGCCTTGACTCGCAGCTTGTGGATGTCTGGAGGAAGCAGCTCATTGATGTTGATGAGTCCCTGGTGGTCTAGGCAGAGAGCTCTCGCTTCCTCCAGTAGTGCAACATCCAGTTCACTAGTGTGAAGCTTGCACTTCCTGGCCTTGGACACTATGATGGAGCGGGCCAGCGCACTGGAAGAAAGAGTGACAACTAGAGGTGGGAATCTGCTGTCACCTTGCGCATTGTTGTTGGTTGCGTCCAGTCTCCCCATGATCCTAACGGCTGCCACGTCCCGCTTCAGGACCGTGGGATCTAGTGCAGCCAGTACAGAGAAAGCCAGGTATTTCAGTGACGTCTCCCGGGTATAGGCCAGGCCGGTGATCACCACCACATTGTTTCCAGAGTGCTCCTGCTTCCTCCGGATCTCAGCCAGCTCGCTGCGGAGGTTGGTGATCTCCTCGGAGGCCGGAGCAATGCTGTTGTTCCGCTGCTCTGCGGAGCTCCTTGACAACAGCTCTTGGTATTGTGCCTGCAGCTCAGAGATGGAGGATTCGACATTGCTTAGCCGAGTCTTGAGCGCAGGCAAGTCGTCAAGGGCTTTGAGGCGTTTTTCCAGGGGGCCAAGTCTCTTCTCGATTCGTGAGACCCTTTCAGACACGGTGTTTTGTGCCTGAAGGGCCTCATTTTGGACCCTCCTGATGTCGTCCAGTGCTGCAAAAATGTCCTTGAGGGACCCCTCGATGGACGTCGCCTGTGTTCTCGCTGGCGACTGGGCTCTGTAGCTGGCAAGAGATGAGGGCGCAGACTTATTCTTCTTGGGCACACCTGTTAGAGGCATCTGTGCTTGCCGGATGTGCTTGCCATTGCTGCTGTCGCTGCCGCTGATTTTGCCCTCGTCTGCGTGATCTTGGGCGTGACGACGACGTATGCCCCTGCACAGTCGGCACAGGCGAGTGTGGCAGCATTTCCCACCATTATGGACCGTAGAGCGACGCACATGGTGTGGAAATGCTCGCTGCACAACTCACACGTCTTCATTTTTCCCCTGGCCGTTTTATTGCAGTGAGCACATGTGACGGGCGTTTCGGCATTTTTCCCACCAATTCAGCTCATTGTAGACGATAATAGTAAGTGTTAGGTTATCGACTGTGTTACAATGGTAGAGACGTTGATGGTGGTGATCCGTCTATCCAACAGGTGGCTCCACGTGTATCACTTAGAGGGAAGAGAGACGCCGTGCAGCGAGAAGAGAAGCCGTGCGTGTTTACAGGTTATGTGTCAGCGACAGATGTTAAAGCAGGTAAAAAGCGTTGTAGGAAGTTGCAGCCTCCAGTGAATATTATATCACAATGAAGGTTGCAGAATAGCGCATGCAACAAACTACAAAAGAATAGGCCCGAAGGCAGTGTGCGGCATTAAGAATGCAAAGAAAAATAAGCAAAGCAGAGTAGGACTTTGTGTACTCACGTGAAGTGGGCAGAGAGAGAGAGAGAGAGAGAGAGAGAGAGAGAGAGAGAGAGAGAGAGCGAGAGCAACGCTATGTCACGATGAGTCACTACATACGCTACTACGACGAGCAAGTAGGCGGTGGAGGAGTGAGACACGTCTATTCTGGTTCAACGTATCAGCGCAGACGAGGTGTAGGTGCATGGCTCGGAGGTTATTTCGCAAAATTCTTCCGTACATCGCTTCCGGTGCCAGAGCTGTGGGCAAAGAGGCTGTGCACACAGGCATCAACGTGTTGGACGACGTTGCAAACAACAAATTTCAAGGCTCGAATTTCAAGGAGGTGTTCAAATATCGTACTAAAGAGTCTGGACAAAAATTGAAGTGAAAAGCCGGTGAAAAGATAGCAGAAATGATGATAGATTCTCGTTATAAATCATGCGCAGTGCATCGAAGGAGTCAGTTGAGAAAGACGCGTACATAGAGTACAACCGGCTCTAGCAAAAAACGCAAACAACATAAGTCAGGACGGAAGAAGAGAGTCACGCGAAAAACGAAGAAGAGGCCTAAAAAGAGAAGTACTCAGCAGCAGAGTTTGAGAAGTGTTACGGATATTTTTGGTCCTAGGCGTATTTCGTTTGCGGTAAAAATGGCATTTTTACATTCTCACTCGACGGAATGCATGTCCAGCGAGCTGGATCTTTTCACGCTACCAGCCACTCAAACTCAATTGAAAGCAGCAGCTTTCTGCATTATAAGCCTGTGTCGTCTCTTAGCGACGATGTCGACGCACCATTGGCATTCGTCGTGCGAACAGGTAGCGAGCATTACTTTGATCTTGCTTACACTATGCTTCATATTCAAGCTAAAATCGTACCCGCTGACGAGGCTACCGCAACGACAGAAGACCTTAAAGTCGGACCGATCAAAAATTTCATGCATTCAATGTTCAATCAGATTGACGTTTTTTTCAATCAGATAATTGTTTCGCGGCCTAATAACGCCTATCCTTACAGAGCATACATCGAGACGCTTCTCAACTACACTCCGGCTGTTAAAGAGTCACATCTTACAACGAGTCTGTGGTACGGGCGGCGGTTTCGATTCACCAACTAATACGGTAAGCACTGCCACAGCACCTATTATCGTGAACAAAGGGCTGGAAAATCACAAATATTTTACACAGAATCGACGATACTTTGACATGATTGGACATCTGCATCACGACCTCTCCAATCAGGATAAAATGCTGATTAATGGCGTAGAAATGCGCGTACGTCTATTGAGGAGTAAGGATGCTTTTTGTCTGATGGACGCGGCAGCCGATGGAAAATTCAAACTCAGCATCAAAGAAGCTACACTCATAGTTTGCAGAGTAAAAATCAGTCCTGGAGTTTTACTGGCACATGCGCAAGCGTTATCGAAAACCAAGGCTAAATGTCCCATAACGAGAGTCGAAGTTAAGTCGTTAACTCTTCACTCGGGAATATTGGGTGATTCGATCGACAACGTTATACACGGTCAGCTGCCAAAGAGAATAATCTTGGTCTTTGTGGAAAACAAAGCATTCAACGGAAACCGCGCGTTAAACCCTTTTAATTTTCAACACTTCTCTATAAATTATATTTCTCTCTACGTCGACGGCGTACAAATTCCAAGCAAACCTTTGCAGCCACGTTTCACGGGTCTTGACAAACTCTACATTCACGCTTTTCAAACACTTTACAGGCGTGCATTTTCTCAACGAAGGTTTTGGCATCAATCGCTACAACTATTACAAAGGCAATTTTTTGACTGCCTTCGATCTCACTCCTGATTTATTGGCACACTGTGCCACACATTCGAATCTCGTGAGCTCGGGTAGCATACGCATAGAGGTGAGATTTGAGACGGCTCTTCTCACTGTTATCAACTGTATCGTTTACGCAGAGTACGACAACGTTCTGGAAATCAACTCTTGCCGCCAAATCATAACGGATTTGAGAGCTTGATGCGTACGCACAATCGATCGCAGCGCCTCAAACAAAATGCGTTTTTTTGATTTTTTTTTTTTTTTTTTTTTGATTCGCGCTTCTTAAGGCGAGTGCGCTGACAGTATGCAGTTAGTATCACTCTTGAAACAGCCAACACCTAACGTACTCGAGCAGCAACAGCATCATCGTCATCATGACGGACTACGTAATCGATATTCAAGGCCTTCGGGATATAAATAAAAAATGTATTCCCAAAGAAGTCGGAGTTTTATCGCTCCAGAGCCGTATAGTTGGTCATTGGATCATTCGCGCGCCGTGCAGTTTTACCGAATTACCCGTGGACATGCAGCAGACGAATAATTACTGCACTCTCGATGTACACGGTTTAGAGTGGCACGACGGAGATATCTCCTTCAAGAGTTTGCGTCGTAATCTGTGCAACTTGGTGAAAGACGCGCGCCGTATATACGTGCGTGGTCAGGCAAAAGCCAAGTTTTTGGAAAAAGTAGTGGCTCGAAGAATCATAAATTTAGAAGATTTTAGTGCGCCTTCGTTTAACGAACTCTCTTTGCAATTCCCTAAAGTCTTGCTGTGCACCAGCCACGGTATCAAGAAATTCGAGAACAAGAACAATTTTTGCGCACTGCGTCGAGCCTATTAAATCAGAAGGTGGATACACTCAATCGTTGCCAGTCCTCATCGAAGCGACCCATACGACATAAATAGCCAAGTAATGTACCAAGCTATATTAGATTAAGATCAGCTGCAGATGGAGAGATATCACTATCCCGAAAGATTTCGTGCTAGCGATGTTGTGGACGGAACTAAAAAAAACAGCTGACGAGAAAAAAGGCGGTGCGGTAGAAGAAGAGTACGTAGATGCACCATCAACATGAATACGCGTCAAATAATCACAGCTATTAGAGGATTAAGAGCCGATTCAATAGGAGTTTACGCTGATAATCACGTTCCGAAATTGCTATCCACACCAACAGCTATTGTAACGAATCTCGGCACACCCGATCAGCCAGGATCACACTGGGTTGCCATCTTTATAGATAAAAATGGATACGGAATTTACTTTGACAGCTACGGAGTTGCACCCGTACCAAAGCATCATCTTGATCGACTCGGAAAAAACTACACGCGATTCGACTGGAATAGAAAACAAGTGCAGAGCGTCGACTCTAAAGTATGTGGCGAGCACTGCATTATTTTTCTGTATCATATATGTAGCGGCGTTTCTCTGCGAAAATATCTACGTTTTTTTTTTCATCAGACTTTGTCAAGAATGACGCATTAGCCATTAAGTTTTATCGAAGGCTCATGAGAAGAATGCAAAATATAACAATGCGTCATCGGCATCATCGAGTCAACGCATTCCCACGCACGAGTTCTACAGGACGGGGTTACTATAATCAGATCTGCACAGCCAAGACCGGATGTTTGTTATCTGAGTAGTTTATACAAACGTACTAGCTGTGACGGTTGCGTTAAACAAAACAACTTCTAACGATATCAAACTTGTCTCGTGTTTCACTATGGAATGTAAATACTGTAACGGTCGTTTCTAGAAAGATCTGCGACTCGTTGACGCTCGCTCTTTGTCATCCCATTCTTTATAAAGGTGTCGTGGCTCAGTCGCCAGCCACCAGTTGTAAGAAAACTCTCGTCAAGTAGACCTCGTGTGTAAAAAATCTTTGCAATGGATTCAGCAGCAGCAGCATCAGCAGCACCAAGTGCCGAGTCTTGAAAAAATAAGCCGATCACCTGCAACTTGTTGTACTCGACAACGTACGCGCTCAACAAATCAAACTGCAAGCGTGTAACCATAGGCCTCGAGTATTACAGCGGTTACTACAGAGTAGTGTTAAAAATTTGTGCCAATGGATCGCCAGCCAAGTATGTGACACTCGACACACAGCTGGGAAGTGATCAAAGATCAGATGGAGGCTATGGATGCATATCTCAATCACTCCTTCACGTTCTACCAGGATTTTGGAAATCCTAGCAAGATCCTCCTTCCAAATCACGATGTCACATTCACAAACAGCTTCGGAGCAAGGGCGATTGCCATCGACGAGAGGCCAATACCAACATCAGCACCTACAGCAGAAATGACAACCCACAACGCTTAGCAGTTCATCAGCAGTGTCAGCGGACATGACGAGGAAACACAACAGCATCCACCTGCATAGCCTGCGTGCAAGAAGTAGAAAAAGTACGAGAGTCCGCCTAGTGGAATTTTGCATCAACAAACGTTCGCTGGCTTCAGACAGGTAAAAGAGTGCATCGATTTGCGTTTTAAACAGCTCGAGGAGCTTTCGGGATTAGTTAATAACGGCGTGGACTCAATTTTCGATTATATAAAAGACGCTTTGAAAAGAGAAGAGGCTGAACTATGTCGTGAAATTCTGAAAAATGTAAACTCGTTCAAACAATATTACGCCCTTCATAAATATAAAATCGACGAAATTGTTAAGGCAAACTTGAATTTCGCCACTGTAAGCGTCGACGTTTTAGATGTAGTTTTAACAGAAATCTATGATATAACTTTTTTTTTTATTCATCTCCTATCGTTAGTTTCTAAGCTGTAAATATTCTTTATTGTTCTACGCGCGCATACACACATACACATACACACACACACGAGCGCATAAATATATCATGTATTCAATTTTTGCAGTTTTCTTACGTCATTTCTCTATTATAATGTGTATAAATCCCATCAATAAACCCCAAAGCTGAAATTTAGAGTAGGCTTTGCGGCACCGTGTAGTAGGAAATCATACAGGTTACATATTATTACAGCGCAGAAAGGATCAGAGCTGACGCAAGGGCAATAAAAGCCAAACAGCAGGTATACGACAGGTAGACGGCGGCGGACGCGCGTGAGTATGGAGGGGAGAGAGAGAAGCGCGTCTGGTACAGCAGCGGCGGTCAGCAGGTGACTGGCGAAAATTTCACCAATGCCGGAACTTCATATACACACACACGCGCGCAGAGAGAGAGAGAGAGAGAGAGAGAGAGAGAGAGAGAGAGAGATAATATTTTTAATAAAATATAATGTAAAACATTTACCTTTATTTTTCCGGGTAGCGTTGATACTGCTGATTTTGATCACAAAGTTTTTAAGAGTTTAGTTTAAATTATTAGTCTTTATAATAAACTTATATACTGACACTAACACTAGAACTTAAGCTATGCCGATTAATTAGTTTTTAAATTATTTCGTTCCGCTGACAATGCAGCGGATCTTCACTACAAACGGGACACAGTCAAAATCCGCATGTTTCGCAACGCCACCACCACCGCACACGCTGCACCAAGTAAAATCGCCCACATCCATAGCAGAAGTCCCTGTTGTTACGTGGGCGTTCCACTTGTAGTGCTGGGAGATTTCGTCGTTGCTCTTGTGTCAAACTACGCATATACCGCGTTCGACGCTCCCGCACATGTTTAATTTTTTGTTCTATTTTCTGGAGATTCTGTTTACGTTTCAATAGCAGTATTTTCTGTCGCACGCACCATAAACGCTTCTGGAGCCCGAGAAGGCGATGCGAACGAGCTTCTCGTTCGGGATCTCTTACGGGATCGTACGCCACGTCCTCGTCATCACTACTGCTACTACTACTACTTGCACTACTACTCTCGTCCATCGGGTCATCCGTATCGTCGCTGTCGACACCAGAGTCATGGACCACCTCCGCCTCACCCTCTTCTTCGCCGGCTTCCTCTTCTTCTTAGAGACGCACCCTTGCAGCCTCCTCCTCCTCCTCCACCTGCGCCAAAGCCTGAGCCTCGGCTTGCCGGACAAAAATTCTTTCGGCATTCTCTACTGCCTCTTGGGCCTCCCATACTCGGGCAACCTCTTCCTCTTCCTCGTCGACGAAGCTCTCGTTGTCAACGACGACTCCTAACTCAGGAAACAACAGTTGTGGCGACCCATGCACAGCAAACATGACGAGTGGTGCCACGTTAATGGGGCTGACACTCGCCAATATTGCAGCCACCTCCTCGTCAGCCGCCCTGTCCTCGCAATACTGAGGCAGCATCGGGTCGTGCGTTGTTGATGGTGATGGTGGTGGCGAACCGATACGGTACCGGTAACCCCGCGCGCGTACATTGATTTCCGCGACACTTAATACTCGCATTTTTGAAAAATAATAAATTTATACTTGATTGCTCGGAGAGAGTTGGTCAAGGACTGAAGAGGCTGCGCTGCTTTTCGTGCCCCGTCACACACTTTTTCCACCACTTTTTTAGTTTCAAAAAGCCCTCCATTAACACTTTTTGTCAAAACCGTGAAACAGAAGTCGCCAGTTATCATCTTCATATCTTATATTTCGACTTAGTGCATCTCAGATTTATTAAAAAGTTTGAAATATGTGGAAACTTGGTCTCTACAATAATCAGATGACCAAAAAATATCTCGAGTTTACGTGAGAGCGGTAGTTTTCGTCCGCAGCCAGGATACTCAGATGAACTTTTTACGCAAAGTGTATGAATTCGAGAGAAGTAATATCAGCATATGCATCTCTCTCTCTCTCTCTCTCTCTCTCTCTCTCTCTCTCTCTCTCTCT
>QLSS01000306.1:291-20588 GCA_024372645.1 Trichomalopsis sarcophagae | reverse complement strand
TCTCTCTCTCTCTCTCTCTCTCTCTCTCTCTCTCTCTCTCTCTCTCTCTCTCTCCTACTATTTTTTCTCTGTGATCAGTACGTTTATAAGAAGTACAGAGTATTTAGCTGATAATGACCTTTGAAAATATAATCTCAAGTACACTTCCTCAGGCTTCTACTAGCCTAATACGTACGGGTACAAATCCTCGAAATTAGGAGGGCCGAATCTTCGAAACTATTGATCAGATATTTTCGAAACATAACAACTTTTTTATGTACACTCTGAGAGCTACGCAACGCACCCTGTTGCGAGTCTAAAACAACAAATTTTGGAAATCGATCGATTGGTAATATCGATAAATCGGCTCGAACTATATACCATTAGGTAGGTCCCCAGAAGTACGACCCCCCTTTAGTAAATCCCCAAAATTTTGTCCGTTTTTGCGTAGCTCTCACCGTTTCCGAGATATCGATGAAAATCGATATTTGAAATAATCGATCGCCCATATCTCCGAAACTATTGGTCCGGCAGATTCATGACATCAGTACTTTTTTGTGTACGTACTAAGAGCTTCGCAACGCAATAGGTTGCGAGTCGATACGACGATTATTGAAAATCGATTAATCGATCAATCGTCTATTACTCCGCATCTATCAGTCCAATAATTTCACACGCTACTTACATAAATATCACACACATGTGCACACACACACACATGCGGGCGCGCACGCACGCACACGCAGTTAAAAATATATACTTCAGGCGTTATTTTAACCTACACAAGAACGTATGGCTTAGTGACGTGAGTATACGTTGCATAGACTGCTGAATTCGGTGAGAAATGGGTCGTGTTAATAAAAAATAAACCATCGAGTTGATATATTCTTGAAGAATTTCTTAAAAAGTGCTCATATTGTGCAGAGTTTCTCGCTTCTACGTTTTTTGATATGCTGTGTTGTGTCAAGAACTCCACTTTTTCGGTAGCTAGCTATGTTTTTGCTACGCAAAAGCACCCTCTACTGTCGAAATTCATAGCTTAGTGGCACTATAAAAGAGGTCTGAGTTAAGCAGCTAGCCATCAAACAGTATTCAGCGGTAGCTACGGAAACTTCAGAGAGAACTTTACATTTCACAATGGACAAGCTTCAAGTGTTGAGAATCGTGCTAACCGTCTTGAGCGCGGTTCTTATACGTGAGCCAACAGCACGCATTTTCTGCAATGAAGCATGGCGTCGATCTTTAAAACACTGCTCGATCAGCTGTTTATTGAGGCGGTTAAAACATATTTTGGGTTTCTGCAGTCTGCGTACTATTCTGTACTTATTTAATCGTGGTTTGTTGAAGAGCGAGGTGGATATTATCCGTGCTCTCGGCGAGTCTATCGTCAGTCGTGGTATGCAGATTGCCTGGCAAGTTCAAACTATTATGCAGCAATATCAGCAAATTCTTGGTAAGATGCTCTCTCTCTCTCTCTCTCTCTCTCTCTCTCTCTCACACACACTCTCTCTCTCTCTTATAAAGCATGTGTAAGAGTTTGTTGTGAAATCTGAATACCCAGATCTTGATGAACTGATTGCTGATACTGAAGGAGATGCGCTGATTGCGCTCGTACAGCTAGATGATGAGGAGCGGAAGCAGAACGAGATGTCATTGGAACTTACAGCAGTAGCAGCAGACACGACCAGTATTACTGCCGTAGTTGTCAAGATGGAAGCTGACGAGACATCAGTTGACGTAGCCTCCGCAGATACAGGTATTTCCAATGAGGGTACTACTACTTCTGCTGCTACTACTACTACTTCTACTGCTGCTGCTGTTGCTGCTGCTGCTACTGCTGCTGATGCTGCTGCTGCTGTTGCTATTACTGCTGCTACTTCTGCTGCTACTGAGACACCGACCGAAACAATCGTCGCGAATGCTGCTGCTACCACGGCTATGGATGTCGATATATCGCAGGTTGAGCCAGCGCCATCTGAGGTGCACGAGATAACGGCGCTTGAAAAAAACGATGACGAAGGAATTAACGAGGATTATAATGATAATGATGATGCAGAAGTCTCTGATGCATCGTCCGCATCGTCTGACTCTACTGCTTCCTTCTGCTCCTCCTCAGTCAGCTCATCCACAGCCACCGAGTCGGTAGTTGACGACGACGACGACGACGATGAAACATCAGGACACAGTAGCACAGAGCGTGTATCTGGCGGTACTGATGATGATGATGATGATGATGATGATGATAATGATGATGATGAATGTAAGAGCTCTCTCACATGCACATTACCACAAGAATAAAAATGTAAAGTGCGGAAATTAATAAAAAATATAAATTAGTATTATGGTTGCAGGAGGGCGCTGGCGTTGAACAGCCGCCGAGACAGCACATCGTTATTCATCGGGAGTCTACGAGATATAATCCGTTTTTCCGTCTGAATAGTCGTGAGGCGCTGATCACCATCAGGCGACCACCGCAGAATGCAGACGTCGTAGAGTGGCTAGGGCTCGCTATGCACGATCTGTACAGGTATGTGTGCGAGACCACAACACCCGACGACTTTGTCGGTATAACAATAAACTCGGAGCAGTTTAGACAGGGCGTAGTGTGGATTTCATATAGATTAGTGCAAGAACTGAGCTCAGTTGAAATGGCCGAGATAATGCAGAGTGTGACACAGAACAACACGGACTTTGAGATTGATAATACATTGTTAGTTAATGTTAATAGTGTGTTCGTGCCTCTAGGGACTGGTCGGGTCTCGCTCATTTCTGAGACCACTTTCAAACGGTCTATTTTATCCATTCAAAATACGGATAATCTCTGTCTGCCTCGATCGCTTGTTTGCGCGCATATACATGCTATCGCGGTGACGTTCGCACGGGGTATCTGCAGAAAATGTGGGACAGAATCAGACAATGTAATGGCAAATGGCAAAAAGAGAAGGCTATACAGCTCGTTAACAGTGCTAGAGTTGTTATACCCGAGACCGGCTGTGGGATACCCGAGATAAAACTTTTTCAAGAATACTACGCGTGTTTAGACGTTGCAATAGTAATCTATTCATTTCAAGGTTTTGCTCGAGGTGAAAAACCTATACACGATGGCTCGGAATATGTTCATAATGTCGGCAATACTGTTAGGTATACTCTGCGTATTACGTATTACGAGAGTAGCCGACATTATCAGCCTATTTTGAACTTGGTAGCTGCGGCTGGCAGCAGGGGGTATTGCATACCTTGCAATAAAAAACTGACAAATGAAAAGAATCATAGGTGTGCAAACAAGTGTCGTAGTTGTCTGCAGAAACCACCTTGTGAACGTGACCAAACTGACAGGCATAGTAGACTTAGCCTTGAATCGTAGAAAAAATATTGCAGACGTGATCT
Source organism: Trichomalopsis sarcophagae (assembly GCA_024372645.1). NCBI lineage: Eukaryota > Metazoa > Arthropoda > Insecta > Hymenoptera > Pteromalidae > Trichomalopsis > Trichomalopsis sarcophagae. Next base: position 17,222 of record QLSS01000306.1, on the reverse strand, counting down.
GTATCGCGCACAATGCTCAAGGATTCGACCCTCGTGCTGAAATATTTGGTGGGGCGCAAAGATTTCCGTGAAATGCCTTCCGTAATTCTAAACGGGTAAAAAATAATTATGATGAAGTTTGCCGACATAAAGTTTCTCGATAGTTTGAATTATTTGCATATGGCATTGAGCGCTTTACCGAAAGCTTACGGACTTGGTGGCGGTATTGAGGGGACATTTACCCACTTATTCAACAGACCGGAGAATCAGAACTATGTGGGCGAGATGCCACCCGTAGAGAGCTACTCACCCGACTCGATGGGTGTCGAGGAGCGAAAAACATTCTTAGAGTGGTACGCCGATAGAAAAGGACAAAAGTACATTTTTGATTTTTAAAACGAGATCATCAAGTATTGTAGGCAGGACGTTAAGATATTGAGACTAGCATGTCTTGCCTTCAGAAAGACATTTATCGAATGCGGCTCGACAGATCCTTTCCTAGAGTGCGTAACTATCGCGTCGTCGTGTATGCGCGTGTACCGTAGACAATTTTTGAAAAAAAATACAAACGGGATTATACTGTCGGGTAGCTATCGTCGAGCCAATAAACAATCGCTCAAAGCAGCACAATGGCTCACGTGGATGGAGTATGAGACACGTTGGCCGATACAGCACTCTGTAAATTCGCGTGAAAAGAGACTGCCCGAAGGTCCTCTGGTGGATGGATTTTGCGTGTTAGAAAACAATGAGAAAGTCGTGCTGCAGTTCCACGGGTGTTATTGGCATGGTTGTGTTCACTGCTACACTGACGGTCGTGATTTGTCAATCGTTAATGGTGAGAGTATGGACGAGCGGTACGAGAGAACACTCAGGTTTCGGGAAAAATTAGGAGACATGGGTACCGTCTCATTGAGAAGTGGGAGTGCGATTTTGATCGCGAGTACAGCGAGAACGAGCAGATGATGACGTATATAAAAGAGGTCACAAAAGACTGGCATACACCACTTACGCGAGATGCATTTTTCGGTGGTCGCACGGGTAACACGGTAAAATCATACGATATTCGCTCTAATGAAAAAATTAAATATGTCGATGTATGCTCATTGTACCCGTACATTGGCAAATATGGTCGCTATCCCATCGGTCATCCGAAACTTTATGTGGGCGAGGTTGAGTGTACGCGTGTAGTTGGCCCCGACAACGACATCAGCCAGATTGATGGTCTGCTGATGTGCGAGGTGTTACCGACGAGAAATCTTTACCATCCTATTGTACCCGTAAAAATGCATAATAAGCTCCTATTTCCGCTATGTAGATAGTGTACCGAGTCCATGTGTCAGGAGGACTGTAAGCACAAAGACATGAATGCGCGCGTTTTTGTCGGTACCTGGGTGGCCGACGAGCTTTAAAAAGCTGTGAAATTCGGCTACGTAATCACTAAGGTATTTGAAATATGGTCGTATAAAACTACAGAATTCGACAAGCGCTCGTGTAAAGAAGGTCTCTTTCACGAGTACATTAATAAATTCTTCGCGGAAAAGACCTATGCATCGGGATACCCACCAGAGTGTAGAAATGACGATGAGCAAGCAATAGACCGCTATATTCAGAACTTTGAGCAAGAGGAGGGCATAAAACTCGACAAAAGTCGGATAAAATTCAATGCTGGTCTACGCTCCGTGGCAAAGCTATGTCTCAACTCGTTGTGGGGCAAGTTTGGGCAGCTCGAAAACATGACAAAAACCGAGATAGTAAGAGACCCGCAAAGATTGTTCGAACTACTAACTAGCCCCGATAAAGTTGTAAATTCTATACTGCCGGCCAACGATGAAATCCTCTACGTTAGTTGGGCAAATAATGACGAGGATGCAGAAATTGAGCCGTCACCACAGTGCAACGTGGTTATCGCTGCTTATACTACTGCTCTGGCTCGGCTCACGCTTTTCTCCGAGCTCGAGCCACTGGGAGAACACGTGCTGTACTATGACACAGATTCCATAGTGTATGTGAGCCGAGAGAACGGATGCGAGTATGAGCCGTCAACGGGGCCGTTTTTAGGACAACTCACTGACGAGTTGGCGGGCTATGGGTTAGGCACATACATCACATCCTTTGTCTCCGGCGGACCAAAATTTTATGCCTATAAGTATAAAACACCTGGCGGTTGTGAATCGTGTGTATGCAAGATCAAGGGTATAAGATTGAATGCATCAGCATCGGAAAAGATCAATTTTGAATTTGTGCGAAAACTTCTGAGTGGTGAAATACCACCGACATTTGTCTCATTTGATGCGATTAGACGTACAGCGCTGCATGATGTGGTCACACGCGCAGAATGTAAAGTCTGTGAGCCTGTCTACTCTAAACGTCGTTTTGTTACCGACGGTAAGAGTTACCCGTACGGGTATGTAGCTCAAACAAAGGGGAAAAAAATGATGATTAAAAAGTATTAACCTAATACAATTTTTTCTATATTTAATAATAATAATAACTTACCCAGTCCAGAACTAGCCGTCACTAACTGCTCGCGCGCGGAGCGCGAGCGTCATAAGCCTCCCGGAGGGAGCGAGCCTTATAGCTAACCTTCGGAGGCTCGTACGGCGCGCGCGCGCGTGTGCGCGCAAATGAGCTCCCTGAAGGGGAAGCCTGATGACTTGCCTTCGGCAAGCGCGAGGAGGGGGCCACACCGCGCCGCGCGTTCGTGGTTCTCCCCCGTCAGGGGGCGTTGCAGGTGTTCGAAGTGTTATAAATCTCACGTGTCGCTCGATCTGATGAGCATTTCGTGCATCCCCTGCACCCAACTTACCGCATCATCATCATAATCATCATCATCATCATCATGGATGTGCGATGGAGACATCCCTGGACATGCATGATTTGTGGTCCCACCTCGTGTGGCAAGACCGTGTTTGTCGGCAATTTTCTCAAATACATCGCACAGATGAGCGATACACAATTTGAGCGTATATCACTCTACTATACAGAATGGCAGCCTGCTTATAAGGAATTTGCTGCTGCTGCTACTGCTGCTGGTAGTAGTATTGAATTTCACGAGGTATTACCAAAACCGAAGGTCTACAATGGAGATCCTGAACGACCAAAACTCTTGATTCTCGACGATCTGATGCGCGAGTCGTCAAGTGCGAGTGTAGTTAATCTATTTGTCAAGGGCAGCCATCATTGTAATTTGAGTATTTTCTATCTCTCGCAAAATCTCTTTCATCGGGGTCAGCGAGAAATATCGTTGAACTCAAATTACATAGTTATTTTTAAGAACCCTCGCGATCACTCACAGATACAGCATCTGGCCCGACAGCTTCATCCCGAGGATACGAAATTTTTGCAAGAAGTCTACAGCGACGCTGTCTCTCGACCATCTCATTATCTACTGTTGGACTTGAAGCAGGATACACCGGAAAATTGTCGGTATCGCCCGTGCATATTTCCGTTCGATCGGTATCAGTATGTGTATGTGCTTCGCAAACAGATTAAAAGCAACTCCGTCAACGACAATGTGCCAGTCGTTCGTGTGTGATGGATCGAGCAACATCAAGTCAGCAGCAGCAGCAGCAGCGTCATCAGTATCCCATTAGACGAAAGTATCTGGATATATTAAAAGTGTTGTGCTGTCATCTTGACACGACGCAGCGCACAACTCTGCTGCGTCAAGCCTGCCCCAAACTTGTGATAAGCCTGGTCAAGCGTGTACTGAATATTCTGCGTGGAAACGTACCACTGAGTAGACGTTATAAGAGCAAGCTACGTAAACACGCACCATTACTGCGCAAAATCACAGCTCCCGGGCAGACGATAGAGACTCGCAAGAGACTTTTAATTAAAGCTCAAAACCTTGTACCGGTAATAGTGAAACCTGTTTTATCAGCATGGAGCATGCTAGGAAAATGATTTTAGTGCCTCAAGAGTGTATCGAGAGTGTGAGACAGCAGCAGCAAAAACGTCAATGTTTACCAATAACAGCAGCAGCAGAAGCACCGTCAAAAACAGTGACTATCGCAGACGAATGTGTGGGGGCGGGCCATAGTAATGACAACTACCTCAACACAGTTTAGACACCGGGCTCCGAGGTATTACGACTGGACGACGAGATGAACAAGATTTTGAACTCGAGTGAATTGGATGATCGGCAAAAGTACTCCATGTATCAGCAGGTGTTGCAACGGTTCCTACACTACAAGAAACAAAGTAGCGAGGACGATGAAGTCGGTAATGAGTTGTTGTTGCCGACAGTCGATAAAACATCACCACCGCTACACTCTATTACTACAACAATGGGTGATGGTGAAATAATGTCCGATCTACATATCATCAATAGTGTACCGCCAAGTCTTCGTCAAAATGCACGAAATCTAATGAATAGCCTACGTCGATCTGGTAATATTGATTGGAATATACTCGGTATGATTACGGTAGATGGCGTGCGCGCGCGAGGTGTTAATATTGTAGACTTGGTGAACGAAACTGTGAGACGTAGAAAAAGGCCACCCACTCGTAGCTTCGATCAGTTTGTTCGCGTACTTCGTAAAGCACACGTACCTCTGGAATTCATAGGAAATAACAAACTTCATCTTGCTGTAGCGACTGCTGTAGCAGAAGAATCTAACAGTAGCGGCAATAACAATTCTCTGCTTCTGACACGTCATTATTACCTATACCGGGTCGACAACAACAACAACAACAATAACAACTAGCATCCAGTGGAAGCGCTAGTCACGACGACGACGACAACGACGACGACGACGAGGAGGAGGACTACGACGGAGAGAAAACACTAGATCCGAATAATTTGACATTTTTTAAGTATCGCAAAGGCGATAAAAAGAGAAAACGAGGTGGTAGCAGTCGTGTAACAGCAGCAGCGGCAGCAGTCGACACTACGGTACATACTTCAATAAGATCTATAGCGCCACCTGCTAAAAAACAAGTAGTACTAAAAGAACCCAAGCTCGGTCATATAAGATGGCAGCATCACAAAGAGTAAACACAGAGTCATCTAGTGTGCTGGACACGCTAATCAACCGAATGCCTTTCGAGATGCATATACCGGGATACCAGTTTCTCGGACCGGGTACCCATCTTGAGGAGAGACTGGCGCGCGGTGAGACCGGCAGAAACCCTCTGGATAGAGCCTGTCTCGAGCACGATATCGCATATTCGCGCAATAATGGCTGTGGTGGTGGTGGAGCAGGTAGTGGTCGTAATGGCGGCTGTGGTGGTGGTGGTGGTGGTAGTGGGGGACATACCGAAGCCGATCGTCGACTGGCTGAGCGTGCATTTTCACGTATGCTATCTGAGTCGTCAGGTAGTGAGGAGAAAAGCGTCTCTTTATTAACTGTTTTGTGTATGGTCGGTAAAATCACTTTTGATAGGGTTTATCGACGATTCAGACAGGATATAAAACGTACAAGGAGAAAGAGGTCGAGATTAGTTGGTAGGAGACAGTCAACGAATGGAGAACAAGCTTGAAAAACTGTACTATGGCTTGCCAGCTCCGTCAGCATACGCTGGTGGAGATAGGCTTGTGCGAGCCACACGCAAAGAATTTCGCTCGAACGAGGTGAGAGAGTGGCTTGAGAGTCAGGATGTGCACACAATACATAAAATGGTGCGATATCGCTTTCCTCGTCGCTCTTACCGCGTCTTCAGTCCGTACGAGTTGTGGGAGGCTGATTTAGCTGACCTTCGCTTTCTCAAAACGTATAATGATCAATACAGCTACTTACTGGTGGTCATTGATGTGCTTACAAAGTTCGCGTCGGTTGAGCCACTTCGTGATAAAACGGCTATAAGTGTGGCCAGTGGTCTGGAGCAGATTTTACAGCGAAATGATGGCAGACAGCCTATGTACTTTCAAACGGACAAAGGCAAAGAATTCATTGGACGCGAAGTGCAGAATTTGTTGAAAAAAAGAAACATTATTTACCGTGCTGTGCGAGACCCCGAGCGCATATGGCGCTACTTCACACATCTAAACACAAGACGCTACATTGACATGCTGGACAGCATTGTACAGTCATACAACAATTCGTGGCATAGCGCAATAAAAATGACGCCATCTAGCGTGAATATGTATAATGCAGCTAAAGCTTGTGAAAGCTTAGAGCGGCGCTACCGTGTCAAACGACAGTCATGCTATACCCATAAATATAATGTTCAAGACTTGGTTCGAGTTAGTCGTGCTCGGACAGCCTTTCGAAAAGCATACGAAGGTGGCTGGACACTGGAATTATTTAGGATTATAAAGGTCGATACGAGGAGACAGCCGCCCATCTACACACTCGTGGATCTGGATGGTGAAAAAATTGACGGCTATTTTTACGAAGAGCAGCTGAGTAGAGTGCGCAAAGATTTGTCTGGCGACGTTTTTCATATCGACCAGGTATTACGCAGTAGGAGTAAAGGAAAAAGGAAGGAGTATTTTGTGAGTTAGAAGGGATACCCTGAAAAATTTAATTCTTGGGTGTCTGCTAAAGATCTCGTAAATCTATAAAAACAATGCTAACGATGATGATAATGACGGATGAATTCTACATGGTTTTGTCCAGTAGTAGCAGTAAATATGTTTACCCCGAGAACACGATCAATCGCTTTACCACACAACTCCCCCAAAATTTCTGTCTACACGGTAATTGATGCGTCGGTCTCACCGAAATTCAAATACCTCTTACCTTTTAACACATATCAACGAAGGAGAGAAGAAGAGAAGGGGTCGTCTGTGTAACGAGAGAAAAAACCATACGCGCTACTTACACTAACAATAAGTTACGCAATGATGATGATAAGTGCGTTGGCTGTACTCATTCATTCTCTCTATCTGAAAAGTTGTGTGAAATATTAGGCTTTAAAAGTGGTGAATTATTAACTTGTGATGGTAAAAAAGACAGCTACATTATCGGCAATAGACCGGCAAATCTTGCAAATGGTTTACCGAGCGTGCTGATGGTTCATAGCAGTATTTGTCAGCCTTACGTGACAGGTGATGTTTGTTCACGACTGCTACGTGCTGTGGCTCTTCAGTTACATGATTATATTTACGGCAGAACGCAAATTCAGAACTTTACCCCACCAATGTATCTGCCCTTGTTGTCCTCGTATTTTCAGTCAATCGAGATAGATATAAGAGGCGAGCATGGACAGCCTGTCTCATTTGACTACGGTGCGTTGACGGTAACACTTCATTTTAAGCGTACAAATTAAAAATCCCTGACTACAGTATTTTTCTTGCCCAACAAATTGGCTGTGGTGACGGTGGTGGTGGTGGTGGTGGTGGTGGTGGTGGTGGTGGTGGGGATAATTACGTTACGATTGGTCGTAGACGATATCAGACTGGTGCTGGTATTGGCAGTTATTTAAAAGGTTTATTTCACGGTGCTTTACGTCTTGTGAAGAGTGGCGCTAAGTCTGTCGGTAAAGAGGCTGCTCGTGCTAGTGCAAAGATCATGGATGATGTGGTGAACGAGAACAGGCCTTTTAGAGAAGTGCTAAGTAAGCGCGTGCGCGAAGGTGGGGATAATCTCAAGCGCAAAGCTGAACAAATAATGAATAAAATCATGGCACCGGATGAACAGGAGGGGGTAGAGGTGGGAGGTAGTAAGATAAAGAAAGCTAAATATAAGAAGACACAAATGACACAAAAAGCTCAGTCAGACTCTGGTCGTGGAACTGGTAGGAGTGTGACAACCACGCAGAAAAAGACGAAGAGAAAGAAATCTACAACTAAAGCAGCATCGTCGGCAGTAGCTAAAGATATCTTTGTCAACTAAAAAACTCTCTCTTTTTAAACGAAAAACATGGCTTTTCTACACGCTGACTCTTGTGACTCGTTGAAGTCGGAGTTATCACTCTTTAAAATGCCGCCTACACAAACGGTAATTGAGAGTTCTCATTGGGTGCAGTATAAGCCAATCTCGTCACTCACCGATCAAGCACCAATAGAATTTACGATCCCTGGCAACTGTAAATATCTAGATTTAGCGCATACAATGCTGAGTCTACGTGTGAATGTAACACCGACGAAGCCATTAGAGAAGGGGGCGTCAGTACCAGTCGTTGGCCCTGTGAATAATTTTATGCATTCGCTGTTCAATCAGGTGGATGTATTTTTCAATCAAAAACCAGTATCACCACCAAATAACGCCTACGCATACAGATCGTACATTGAGAAGTTATTAAATTACGGACCAGCGGCAAAAAACTCACACTTGAGCAGCGTCTTGTGGTATGACGACAAGGCCTGTAAAATGGATAACACTGATGCCGGTAATGCAGGTTTCTTTAGACGACAAGCAGTTATGACAAATAATAAAATTGATTTATTGGGCTATTTACACGTGGATGTGCTAAATATGGATAGACTGCTACTTGGTGGGGTTGAGGTACGTGTACGTCTTGTGCGTTCTCGTGACAGCTTCTGTCTAATGGATCCCGATTCTGCGTATACTGTACACATAACCGAGGCGACCCTATTTGTTCGTCGCGTCACGAAAAAATGCTTTCTAAAGTCACAGCAAAGTATCCGCTTACACGGGTAGAGGTAAAAAACGTAACGTTGAACAGTGGTGTGCATGGACAGTCGATAGATAATGTCATACTGGGTCAATTGCCGAAAAGAATCATAATTGGATTTATTGAAAATAAGGCTTTTAACGGCGATACAAAACTCAATCCAATCAATTTTAAAAATTTCAATATCAATTTATTGTGTTTGTTTGTGGACGTTGTACAAGTCCCATCAAAACCACTGCAGTCTGACTTCAAAAAAACAAAGATGTATGTGGATGCGTATCACACACTCTTTTCGGGTACGGGGGTACATTTTTCAAATGCCGGTAATTCGATAACACGTGATGCATACCCAAATGGCTACTGTCTTTTTGCATTCGATTTGACGCCCGATTTATCGGCCAACAATGACACTCATTGGAATTTAATCAGAAGAGGTAGTGTGAGAATTGACGTGAGATTTGATGACGCATTAGATACTGTTGTAAATTGCATAATTTATGGCGAGTACGACAATCTGTTGGTGATTGACTCGTCACGACAAGTTTTGGTGGATTACAGTGGTTGAGACTAGATGGCGCTCTTTAAAAATCAAATAAAACCACCTACAAATACAAGCTTTGTGCCAGTCGATACGTCTTTCTTGAGCTGTGCAGTCAAACGGAGAAATGGATCTAGTTATCGATTTTCAGTTTTTCAAGGATAACAAGGGTCGCGTTGTACCGAAAGAAGTGGGCTTAGCAGTATTAGATTTAGATGCCACAGCACATTGGATTATCGCGCCTACTTGTAATACGAGATTTTTAAAGAAAGATATTTTAAGAGAGAATAATTGGCTGACACTGCATCATCATGGTCTGGATTGGTACGATGGGGATGTTTCGCTGAAAAAATTTTACAAAACTATGCATGATATTTGCAGAAAAGCAAATAAAATTTATGTGCGAGGAGGGAAAAGGCGAAACTGTTGAATAAGATTACGACACGTGAAGTTATCAATTTAGTATTGTATGCAGCATTCCATTAAACGTTGCGCACTCCAGTACACCTGTGCACTCAACAACGCCTACAAACTGAAACTCTGGCTTAATTCGCGTGGTGTCGGGGGCACTATAACTACAACAGCATAACGTCCCTTGTCACCGCCATACTATCTTTGCAAGAATGAATTCTCTGAATATTCTCCAGAAGTTGCGAAAAATGAGAGCTCATGCAGTGGGGGTTTATCCGGCGGATCAAATTCCAATGAAATGGGTAAAACCATGTGGCTTTGTGTTTAATACACAGAGTCATAAGAGACGTGATATGCACTGGGTGGCGATATATGTGTCCAAAAATGGTATTGGCTGGTATTTTGATAGTTTTGGTGAACAACCATACATCCCCGATCACGTAAACAGTATCCAGAGAAATTGTAAGAAGCTCAGATGGAACCACATTCGATTACAAAGCAGCTTTTCTAATGCTTGTGGCAAATATTGTATCATGTTCCTATATTATATGATTAATGGTCTTGGTATGCAACGATTTCTCAAAAATTTCTCATCAGATTTGAGAAAAAATAATCAGATTGTCGAAAAATTCGTTGCTGTTGTAATATAATATTGTAAAATTTTTAAACGTGAAACGATAAAGTAAGAGGATATTTAGCTTGCACAGCTTCCAAAAAAGTGCAACCCTACAAATTTTCATTGGATCCCCTCTACAGCACCAGTGATTCTATTGGTCATCCACTTGTCGTGAGACTGTTCCTCATTGATCTCGCCTCCCACCAAAATGAGATTTTTTTTAATATAAGCCGGCGTACTTGCAGCACAGAGAGCACAGTTCTCTTTCACAAGTCTAAAGTAGAAGTTCTCTTTCGGTGGCAAGAAACAGTATAAGAAGAAAAAGATGGCTGGACAAAAGAGACATCACGATAGCCAGGCTCAGGACAGTCAGACTTGCACCAACGCCACCAAATATCGTTGTCATCAAATTCTACCCATGGTATTCGGCTTGAACAATTCTTATAGAAAAATTGTTCACATTGGGCTGGAAAATACCTCAGTCGGTTCGGGTGACTTCAATCCGGTTGTTCGGCTGAGTAATAACGAATTTTACGGACTGTGCCTACCGCTTGCCTCCTGGCTACAGTTCCGGGAGCTGTTTGACGAAATCGACCGATACTTCCAGGCGTATAGCGAGGATGATATGTTGGATCAACGAATCACCTTTTCCGGATTTTACATCAGATTCATGATCAGCTACTCCGATCGAGCATTTGAATTACTGGAGGACGATGAGGCGACAATACGCAAAGACTCTGGTAAGTCTAGGTCGAAAAAAGTGCGTAAACCTTTACTAGTGTTTAAAAGAGTGACGTTTGACAGGTTAAAAGCCTTGTCTAAAATAATAGATCATAGAATTAAATACTTATTAAAAGTTAAAGAGGCTATAACAATTATTGTGAAAGAGCTGGGTGACTATAGCAAGGACAAATTAGTAAATAGCGAAAATTCCCAGTTCACATATTTCACTTCTTACAATGTTGAATGTGCAACGGGAGATTTTGACGAGACGCTTGTAGAGAAGATAGATCAATTATTAAAAGATAAAAATATATATTTAGCTTTAGAAGATATTTATATCATTATATACGAGTTTATTAATTTACATTTTTAAATTTACATACTTAAATACAACTTGTGATGTTGCGCTTTTTATAACCAGAATTCGGTGACGCAAACAATCATTTACACTATTATGTTACTTCTACTCCGTACCACGGACTCCTAGATCTTTAGAGGGGGACAAACGTAGGTTAAGGAACAGGTATGCCTGGCGTGGCGAAGGTTTCGAATAAAGGTTGATTCACACCACTATAATTTATAGTAACAATTCGTATATTCTTCAACCCCCCAGTATGGAACGGGATTCGCCCGTATACAATCGCGTGTTAATACCGAGACTATTATTCTCGCGTGTTCTCAATATCGATCGGCCAGTATCATAAATTATACTTTTGAAATGAAAGTGGTGACGTACTCTAATTGGAACAACCCGTAAGACTTATTACTGAAAGCTAGTGCGACGTCGTGGAGTTGGCCAGTCGCACCCAGTTCTTCCCAATATGGCGTCGGCGTCGCTCTAACGGACGCGGCGTCCTTCAAGATGGCGCGCGACCGTTAGTCTATTTGGAACAGACTTGTCCTCCTCTCGTCACTCCAGGACTCGTGCTGAAAAACGCGAAAACCCGAATAGACGTATAGATACACCGCAATTTACGGCGCCAGCTACGGGGAGGACGTATTATTTCGCGGTGATGTACTCGACCACTTTATTCGCGGGGAACTGATACGAGCGGGTGGGTTGCCAAATTAGTGCGCGACCAGGTCTCCAGGGACTAGGGCGTTATTCTGTCCGTGCCGGATCGCTCAGCGATCAACGGCGTCGCTACGCAATTGCCCTTCACTATTATTGCCGGATCGCCTAGCGATCAACAGCGTCGCTACACCTTTCTCTTTGATAGTGCTGGGTCTCTTGATGATCTACAGCGTCGCTATTTAATTAGTTGCGCGGTGTCTGGATCGATTCTCGATCTACAGACGGCAGAGATGGCTTGTTCTACTCGCGTAATTATACCACGACCGCTCGCGTTTCGGCGTGAGCTAATATGGCGGGATCAATTAGATCGACCGCGTCTCAACCTGTAAGTGGCGCAATTATGGCACACGCGATACGCGGAGGATTACCTTACACCCATTTAATTGACACACTCACCAGACCTTAGACATGAACCCAGCATCCGGTAAACCACAACTTACTTCTACTGGCTTCTGCTTCACTCGCTCACTATCACCTCACTTACTCTGCCGTCGATGGCGTATTCGGGTTTGCGGGTGATGTCGGCCTCGTGCGCTTCTTGCTCGCTCAAAGGACGAGAAGACTCTGATGAAGAAGGAAGTCTCCTGCTTCCCTCTATCCTGCGCGTCCCCGGAAAACCATTATCCGCGCCCTCTATATTAGTGATTATTGACGCTAGATCATTGTCGTTATCTAGCGCTGGCGCTACCTATTACCCGGGCAAGAGGGGGAAAAAGCACAGCATGCATTAGGTCGCGAGTCATGGCATCGGTAGTGGTGCGCGCTAGTGGTGTACGCGCGCCTTCCCACTACCAGCGTCGTCTCGCGGCGCTATGGCTCCGGCAGTGGTGCGAGCTAGTGGTGTGCGCGCGCGCTCCCACTACCAGTATCGTCGCGACGGTATACATACTCGCGCGCGCTATACCTCTCTCTCTCTTTATTTTCCCCCGCTTCGATTCCCTCCTCCCGCCATCCGCCGCACCACAGCGGAACGCGCGAAGATGCGCGTCGACGATGCGCACGCGTCAGTCATTATCTCGAACGCGCGCGGTGTTCTCCTCGGCGATGTTCGTTTAGTAAACCGTCGCGACTCCTGGTGTCCGCAAGGTTAGATGTATGGCTGCTGTACCGGTACAGCAGCCCGCTACACCTGGCGACAACAACGCGGCGCTATACTACGTGGTAGTCTTCCGCCGGGCCGCAGGGGAGCCACCGCTGCTCCATGCGGTCGGCAGGAGAGGTTATGCTCCTCTAGGAGACATAACAACGCATCGCGGTTCGTTTGTTGTTGCTCCCCGACTGCTGCAGGTACCCTGAGCTCTTTGGTAGTGCATCAGTGTACGCGTGCAGCCGAATCGGGCTGCACGTCGCAAACTATATATAAGGATACATAACTATAATTGTATTTAGTCTAAGATTTTTGAATAAATATAATTGTTAAACACATATAAATATTTCTACTCACTTACCTATGTACTTTATCCAACACTACCTATCCCTGTTTATCCTTCACACTCGTTATAGTTATACGCTAGATTTTAAGTTTATCCATGAACACACACACACACACACACAAATCGTGAGCACGCGCGCGATCACACAGATGAGTCTAACATTCAAGAATTGATTCAACAGTGTAGTCGTGGCTCAGTGGTAAAATACCTGCCTCGAACTCCGAGGAATGAAGGTTCAAGCCCCAGATCTCGCTACATTTTTTATTCGCAATGGAAAGGGGAATATGTTGAGTACGCGTAGAGAAGGAAGGCAGTGGTCCACATCATACATCAGTCGTTCGTGGATCGTCGGGATGTCAACACCTTAACAAGTAAGCAACTCCATCGCTCTCCAAACTGTCTCGAAAAACCCGAGGCACCTTGGATAAACAGAGACGAGGGGAGGGATTCTCGCCAAAGTGTCACGAAAAGTCGAAGGCACTTTTGATAGAAAGAGGGAGAGTGGGGAGCTCTCTCCAAAGTACAAATGTCACCATAGAGAGTAAACAACCGTGACCTTGTTTTTGACCTCCCACTGGCTCGGGGTGGGGGGTCAAGGTCGGTTTTTGTTTACCTTCTGCATGGTGCCCGGATACTACTCGCGACAGAGCTCAGAGGCTACTGTAGTGTAAAAGGAGAGGGGACGGACTTGTATAGCGAGAGTCGAGCACGTGCGTTCTCTCGAGCTCGGGGCCGGTATGGAGTAGACAGCGAAAGAGAGAGAGAGAGACAGAGAGAGAGAGAGAGAGAGAGAGAGAGAGAGAGAGAGAGAGAGAGAGAGAGAGACCTAGCGTCAGAGCTCAGGGGCTCCTATAGTGTAAAAGGAGAGGGGACGGGCTGGCATAGCGAGAGTCGCACACGTGCGTTCCCGAGCTCGGGGCCGGTATGGAGTAGATAGTGAAAGAGAGAGAGTCGCGCTCGGATCTGCTTGGGTAAAAGGTTGGTATCGTATGCGTGATATAGATTTTGTTTAAAAATTATTTATAATTATTTATAAATAAACAAAAGTTACCCATCGATGACAGACTGTTTATGACAGAGTAGCGGTCGTAAATCATGTTAACCTGATGGAATCGTATGCGTGATAAAGCTTTTGTTTACTAATTATTTATAAATAAACAAAGTAGTTCATCCATCGATGACACACTCTTACAGTAGCGGTCGTAAATCATGTTTATTGACCTTATCAGCTACTGTTTATATAAACATGGTGTTTGTTTACTTAAACACCTGGCGCCAGCCACGGGAGCGGTGACGTCAGTTAGGCCACGTCCCTGTCTCTCCATAGTGGCCCATATACTACTAAGGAGATCCTGACAGACACTGTGGCAACCCAAGGAGTTGTACACCCACGCTTTGTCACACCGGAACAAATAGAAAAATCAGAGGCCCTTTCTAAAGAATCAGTAGCTGACACGGTTTCCACCCAGGAAAGCAGACATGTCCATTATGGAACCAATTAAAATATCCGACATTTCGATACTGTTTCAAAACATGCACTTAGTATACTATATAGGCATGCTACTGCTGGACTACGTCGAGTACGACCAATACAACGCGTCTGCCTTGCCGATCAAGCAAAAATCACTTCACGCATTAGATACATTCGCTTACATTTTGGCCAGAAACGGAATATTTAGCTCTAGACCAAAGATCAAACGCATATATTTCTATCTTCCTAGATGCATTTAATAAATGCAAAAAACTTAGTGATTTATACATATGTAGAAACACGGAGCCAGTCCTTGAAATCAATGACAATGCGAGCTGCGAAATTCGGATCAGTACCGGAAAAACTGCCATAAACTTATCAGAATGTAAAATTAAAGTTATGAAATCAAGAAACACATTCTGGATACTCCAAACACTTGGATATTCTCTACAAATAAAAGAAGAGAGACTGTTTTCTAGCTGCAAACGACTAACGGACAACACGATAAACATTGACGGCGTAGGCACGCTACGTCTGCCGCATGGCTGCACCGCACGCACGAACACCATACGACTCGTAGCGTCGCGCGAAGTACGCGTTAATTATTCGATGGTATTATTTAACGAAACGGAATTAGACATAGCCTCATTTATAAACAGTACAGGCAATACGTCGTTTCCCTTCGTTAAATTCTTAAACCTTTGAAAGTAGATGCCCACGCGCTCGTTGAAAACGGGACGGGATTTTCGTGATATTTTTAATGAGGAAAATAGACTATGCACACAATACACAGCTTATTTTAAGCCTCACAGTATTTCCTAATTTTGATGTTTGCTTTCATACATACAAGCAGCGTAAATTGAACGTATATAAAAAATGATGCATTTTACATTGGATTTTATAAATCGACTCGTAACCGACGCTGACACACTAAAACGCATGAATGTTTAAAATAGATGAGATTCAACAGCTTTTAAGTCATTCAAACGATAACAGATTTTTGTGTATCGTTAATAAAAAAATTATACGTCGTATGACGTTACAGTGCTTACATTGGTTGTATGGGTTTCAGTGATGGGGCGGTGTTTTCTTTAACAATCTATAAGATGAGTCTGGAATTGCTACCCTTAAGTCGATGTCTTAAAAAGCGCATATTAAAAAAACTGTACAAAAGGTTAAAATTAGATAAAAATTACAATAGAGTCCAATATATTTATCTAAAATTTACGAAATATAAGATGTGATCGGAGAACCAAAGAAAATAGAAGCACTTTAATATAATATAGGATAAGATAGGATAAGATTTTTATTAGTGTATTAGATAATTAAAAACAGTAATCTCAAACTACGCTTTCAAATTTAAATGATTTTTTATATTTTGAATTTTCTTGTATATCATATAATTTCTACCTCACTTAAATATTAATCAATATTTAAATATTTCGATACATGAAGGTGTCCATCTTCAAAATCATTGCTAAATACTATTTTAAAATTCACAACTGCGTCGACTATAATACTAATACCTGCAAATAATAAAAAGGCAATGAATTCAAACTAAAATCGTCAATAATTTAATAATAGTTGATGAATAACTTATTTCAGTACAAGAATTTGAAGAAGTATATTATTTTAGAGTGTCGGGCTAGTAATCCGGAGGTTCTGGGTTCAAGCCTGGGTCTCGGCTTTTCTGATATCGGGACACCTCTAACACCTGTGTTAACATACGTTTGTACAATCTTCGGAATGTAAATGAGTACAACATGAGTTTCGAACTGTATAATTAAATGGTAGGTCCAGTCGAGATGTGGCACTACATTCCGATGTGATGCACATGCACAGTACCTATAGGGGACCTCTCGAACCTCTCTGACCGGTACCATCGTATGGTATCAGGCAGAGGGAAGAGCCATATTAGACTTTAAGAGGGGTTGAGAAGGCTATAATATAAAAAAAAATTTAAATCAAGTAGGAAAATATTAGGTCACATATTTTAAAATTAAAGAAACTACTTGTAACATAATATCGTAAACCTTCGTGAGTCATAGCTTAATGTTGTAAAGTTCGTATTGTTAGGGATATAGGTTGCAGGAAGTATACTAATTATTTATATTGAGAAACTATATATATATATATATATATATATATATATATATATATAT
>QLSS01000305.1:135459-151847 GCA_024372645.1 Trichomalopsis sarcophagae | reverse complement strand
AATTCTGATAAGACCATCATTGAAAACGTAAGATAATATAAAAAATACGGCTTGGAGCGAACAAAATATTTCATTTGATTATGTTTTCATGGGAAGATATGCAAAACTACTCAAAAGGAGTCACTTTAGTAACTAAATTGTAACATAACCAGCTAAAAACGTGAAAAAATGGCAAAAAAATCAGTTTTTGGCTCAAATCGAGTTGTGCCACCATTTTTAAGGAAAAAACGTTAGTGCCATCGTAAAGAACGGGAAAAAGTACAGAAAAAAAGTCTACTTAAAAAGTTGCACCTCAAAAACAAGGGGGTCAAAATATCGATTGAAAACTTTAATAATTTTTTTAGATCCGATATTTGAGGTTATGTAATCCCAAAAAAATTGCAGTTATTCATGACGTAAAAATACACCAATGTGAATTTTTAAAAAAATTTTTATCCTATAGGGACTTCAGAAAAAAATAAAATCAAAAAAACACGTTTATCGACGTTACTGCGCATGCGCACTAGGCAGAGAGCTAAAAATTTGGCTATGGGAGTTTTTTTTTATCCCCCATCGAATGGTATATAACATATATACATTTTCCAAGGGGGCCATTTCACCATAGTAACCCGGCTATAGCCTTTCGAAGTACAAAAATAGTAATATGTACTTTCACAAATATTAAAATCAATAATTTGATCTTTGGCCAAAGTACAAAATTGCTCTTTTGAACCTTTGAAGAAACCGCATACAATTTTAAAGTACAAAAATAGCAGTCTGTACTTTAACAAAGATTAAGATCATTTATTTGATCTTTGGAAAAGTACAAAATCGATCTTTTATACATTTTAAAGTACAAAACTACGAATTTAACCTTTTCCTTGAGTACAAATTTCGATATTTCGACTTTTTGACGTCAATTTTTGTACTTTAGAGTTGAGGTTTAGAGTGTTTTACAGATATATTTTTATAGAAAATGTTTAAATAATGTAGCCAAATCATACAAAATCGTAAGGCAAGTATATTTATTCATTTTCCAATATGTTTACAGGTTCGCATAAGTAACACAGATTATCGTATCTAATGTGAAAACTAACATTTTTCAAGTTTTTATCGTCCATTCAACTAGGCGTTGGGTATGATTCTGTATATTCATGTATATACTTTAATACACCTTCCGGTATATATTTACAGAAATTGGATTTATTGTCTTAAACTGCTTA
The DNA here is from genome assembly GCA_024372645.1 of Trichomalopsis sarcophagae. Taxonomy (NCBI): domain Eukaryota; kingdom Metazoa; phylum Arthropoda; class Insecta; order Hymenoptera; family Pteromalidae; genus Trichomalopsis; species Trichomalopsis sarcophagae. The sequence goes on along the minus strand of QLSS01000305.1, from coordinate 150,645 downwards.
ATGATTGCATAATTTTTAGTTTGACATTCGCACAATATTTTGCAGTTGCATTTTGTGACACGTATATACATTTCAACACTTCCAAAATTTACAATAGAATTATCTGTATATGAAATAAAATGTGATTCTGTTTTTTTGATTATTTTGAGCTGTTTCTGAGGTGAATAACAATTTATTTTTGTATAGTTTCTTAAATAAAAAAATGTTTGTTCCCTGTAGAGTGTATTTTGATCAGAATTCGTACTGTAAGTTTCGAAATCTTGCCAACTGCATAAGTAGAAGTTTCAATTTGTTTAAGTTTCATTTTTTTTATAACTCGATAAAAACATCTCGCAAAAATGATAAGCGTCACTATTTTCTCTAAGCCATTCATGTTTCAAAATATGAACCCTAGTATAGATATTTAAATTAAATATGATTTGTAATTCGGGCTTTCTACTACTATGAACTAGAGCTTTCATTTTTCCGTTGACGTCTTCCAATGCGAAACATGAAGTAGTCCATAGGGGACCTAAGCGACGTACTACGTCGACTAGATGGCGTAGTCTGTGTACATTACAAATCATGTTTTTAACACCATAGAATTCTTCGAATCTAATTGAAAATTCATATATACATTTCTCTGCTAAAGTAATCATTTCGTTAGTAATCTTTGCCTCACTCAAGGAATATATAGCTAAGACCAAATACTTATAGAGGCTCATATAATCCTCAGGCAAAATACCATTTAAAGAAGGGACTGAGTAGTAAAAAAACAATTTTTTTGTTCGGAAGCTTTCCAATATTTAAAATTTGTTATTATAGGCCAAGGACGTCTTGCAACAAACGAAGGAGGTTTAATCGAACAAAGTCTGCTATCTACAACTTCAACTAAATTTGATAGACTAAAATTTTTACTGGACCACTTGCTATCAAATCATAATTCGACTAATTTTTTTACTACTCCCTTAAATACGCAATGCATCATATCAATAGCTGTAGAAGTAATAAATTTATAACAAATTTTCGACATAATTGTTGGACCTTTTACGCCGCATAACGCAGAATCATGTGTTCACAAAAAGGGCAAGTACGCGTCCTGTCGACTGTGCGACCTTGTAGCAAACAAATTAAACATCCGAATATACCGTTGTATTGGTTCATGTTTAAAAACAGAGCTTTAGCTGGCAGATCAGCTGTACCGCACACAACGATTCCTTTTACCTTTATTATTTTATTGAGGTCTTTAACATAAATATGTACACCATTATTTAAAGCTTGTAATGATTGTCGCAATGGCTGTAAGAATAAATTAGGTTTGGGTTTTTTATCTCCAAACCATAAAGAGACTAATAAAATATTTTCAAGTTTATAACTCTCTTCATAAGGAAGGTTGAGTATTATTAAAAAAAAAAAACCGTACATTAAACTTCGAGTATTTAAAAATTCTGACACCATCACTGTACCACATAAGACCAATATTATTCTTGTTTGATAAAATATTCCCCGGTTTAGACAATTCTTTATAAACCGATCCGTCATAAATGTCTCGAAAAACTGAATGTTCACAATATTTATCATCGCGATTCAATTTGTGATAAAAATCAAATCGTCCGCCATAGATCGATTTCAGTTGAGGAATTGAAGGAACCTTAATAAAATAATTTTGGTTTACATTGCAGTCACATTCAATTGAATCTTCCGCGATATTTTCTATATCGACCGATTCGTTGTTATTAACTTCATGATTGGTATTATCAGTTAATGTTACACAGTCCGTACAATAGTAGTGTTTTTTAAATACAATGTCATTACTTTCAGTTAAATATTTTTTAAACATATAACAACTTGACGGACAGTTATTTGGTTTGGGAAGAGTCAATGAAATTAATTTAAACGTTCGAAAAGTGTGTGAATCGGGTTGACAAAGATCCGACTTCAAAAGTCCTATACATAAAACATACTCTCGAACTGTCATCGTGGCCCCGGGGTACAGCTCATCATCCATTAATGAGCAGTCACTTCTCTCATCATTTTCATCGATTTCACTGCAGCTACAGCTTATGTCGCTCGAATCGTCGCATTAGCTATTAGTATATTCGTTCTCTAAAAAATTAATTAAGGTGATAAATTTCAAGCAATAATAAAATGCGCGCGCGCGCGCGCGAGAGAGAGAGAGAGAGAGAGAGAGAGAGAGAGAGAGAGAGAGAGAGAGAGAGAGAGAGAGAGAGAGTAAAAGAACAGCACGATACATCATAATTTTTAGATTTTACTTTTGTGAAACTGTGAGAAAGAGAGAGATGCACTGAGATTAAACTTTGGCACTGTGCGCGCTTTTTTTTTATTTATCGGAGTTAAATTTTCCGCGATGGCGCGTGTTACGTCCGAATGAGCGCAACTCACCAATATACTTACGTGTGCCGAGTTCCTATCGTAATATTATTTGATTCGTATTGCAATAAAGGAAATCCCTTTTGGCTACCGCAGACGCGGTCACTGCCTTCCGGGAAAGGGAGCCGGATAACGAAATCACTTAGACGGGGTTAAGTTTTAAAGCAACTACTATAATGTATTTCACTCGTATTAGAAAAGAGAGAAAAGTACCTTTTACAATGTGTGTGTGTGTGTTTGTGTGTGTTCGTCTGAAGATGTACGCCAGCAGGAGGTTACAGCTGTGGATCCTTGGCGCCTGGTTTATCGCGTCGGTGGTTCAGTACGGTCAGGCTGTTGATGGGCCGTCGGCTCTCAGCTTCTCTCCTTTATGGTAAACAAGTGCAGACAGATGGGCGCCTCGATGCGTCGGCTTCCTTTTGGAGACGTGATGCGCTTTGATGAACGCCAACACGTGTATCTCCGTTCACTATATGGACTGTTGATTCGGGCTAAGTTTCTTTTACTTGCGCACTGTGAACTCGTAATAATAATTGTTGTTGGTCTGGCGACTGGCAGCGATTCGGCTTGTAAAGCGACTTCAGGAAAACTGACTACGAGCACCCTTTTGCTCCCGGTCTTTATATACTAGATTTTCATATTTTTCGTCATTCCATTTTTGGAGATGCTAACATAAAATTTCCTTGTGACACTTGCTCTAATGGAAATGTGACAGGTCAATTCATAAAATCTTAGTTTTATTACTTCTAATTTTGGGGAATCGGGCTTGTAACTAGCTCTCCCGCTGCTTTCCGTTGCCTGCGCCCTCTTTGAGAGTGCGCGCGTGAGACTTTCTCGATTGTTTTAAATTAGAAAGGTCGTAACTCGCTGTTTTCTTCTTGCCGCCTGTTCTCGTGAATCTAAAATCGTCTGCCTGGATTTCTTTGTATCGATATATTTTTCATTTTTATGTGTGACATCGTTGCGGAGTGTCGCGATATTTATGAGGTTCCTTTATTAGCTTGTTTGTTTCGTATTCTGGTCTATGTCTATTTTACTCTGTCATTTTTACGGTAGTCGGCTTAGATGCGTATTGGCTGCTGGCTCTTTAGTTTTATTTTGGTAAGGCATAATCTCTTTTCTCAGCTTGTGGTTGCTGCGATGGCGACGCGTCATGAGTGTATGTGTCTGTTTCAGTGTGTACGTGTGCCATTATTAATTTTTTTTATTCTGTTTTTGTGCGTGTAGTGGAATTTAGGATTTCCTTACGCCTGTACTTTTCTATGTTTCATTACATCGCGTTTATGTGCGTAATGGAATTGTGAATTCCATTACACGCGCAAGAACGTGCAATTTTCCATCATTTTACCGAACGGACTTCCGGTTGATTGTGAATCAAAGCGAGAATAGATATTTTCGAAAAATCTTCTGAGGAGAAGAAATTTACTTTTGCTCTTATAGAATAAACGAATACGATTTATAGCGGCGCTGGAAATCAAAGGCTCGCGACAAATGCATCATCGATGCCTAATAAAAGGACCAGAAAAATAAGAAAACAAGCCAATGACCCATAGAATTACTGGAAAGAAAGCAACAGAAAGGCCAAAGTAAGTTAATCAGAATAGTCCGTCGAAGGTCGATCGAACATACACACAAATGCGCGAAAGAATCTCGTAGAATAGTCAAGAAGAAGAGAAAAAGCACGGAAGGCATTGCACTCGTAAGCACTTGTAAATAATATTTATAGTTTAGATGTGAAGTAGATTTTAAATAATACGTCGCTTTATTTTACAAACATTCGACTCTAATCAGGCGCTATCGATACGCATAGTCGATACAGATACAACCATCCGTGCCGTTCAATGCTGGACTATAACCTGTAAAAGTACGGCACGCGACTCGCTGCGTATATAAGAATCGTGAGATTCGAATGCCCGGTGGTTCAAACCTCGGAAAGATGCGACGAGAAAAAAGAGAAACTGTTCAATAATCTCTCTTCTCTCTCTTTCTCTTTTACGCGCGCGTGTTCTCATCTCACTCACAATTAAGTCGCAAAACACGCGATCTCTGAAAAAGTAATCGTGGACTCATCACACACACGCGCTCCGAGCGTATGACATTTCCGCGCGCTATATCTTTCTCTCACTACGCATGCATTCATATACATACGTATATGCATATATATACGCTCAAACACATTATATTTACCGTATGAAAATGCTGTATGGTTTGGTTACCTCAACTTTCTTTTACTGCATCGAATACGCGAATCTCCTCGGAAATCTCATCATTCAAATAACCTGCCAGATTGTACTCGGAATTGCGACTGGTACTTTCATTAAAATAAGAAAATAGTAGCACGAAACTTTTTATTTGTTTTTTAATTTTCGATTATATGTAAATGTTGATAAACTAAAGAACAAAAGTTTTACTTACATTAAGTCGATGTTTTGCAATTTAACATAGGTTGATTTCGTTTTTTGTAATTCTCACCATTATCTTTATAATGCAATGACCTTTTAGTCATTTTGATAAGAGCGCGAGTTTTCCCCTTACCGCTCTTCTATCGTGCGTCGATATATATAAAATATTAGCCCTGCTAAAAATATGCGATTGAAATCGATGGACAAAAAATGAATCGATTCCGAGTCTATATCTTAATCCTGCGTTTTACATTTGAAAGGGATTATATTAAGGCTAGTGCGTGTGTAATATATTAATGGCATTAAAATCGATTTAAAATGATAAAATAATATCGATTAAACCGGATTAAAATACATAAGTATTGGGATATTCACTTAATCGATTCAATGCCTATTTAAATCGGAACCAATGTATCTGTGTACACCAGAAAAAAGGCTTTAATGATTTTTATATGTAAAATAACATTTGATATTATTCAATCGTACTGTATTCAACTATGCAATCGTATTTACTGATGTGTATATCGTGTTGTTAATTGATTTGAATTGACGTGAATTTTTTCATGTGTCGTTTAATAAAGTTAATTGATTATAATGCAGTTTCAATTCAAATCGATTGTAGTTAATAAATCTATTCTGTCTTCTACAACATTTGACCTTTCTTATATAGTAACGGAGAACAAATCTTGTCACTTGCGAGTATGAAAATTTGAAGCGACACCAAGCGGTTATATTAAGAAACATAGAGTCGATTAAAATCGACTAGTTTTGCAATAAATTTAATCGATTCTAATCGAAATATAAAAGTTTTTTTTTTTTCATAAGGGATTTTACAAAACTTTGATCATTAAGGTCACTTAAAATGTTATCAAAATTATTTGTAAAATTAAACTAATTTAATATCGACTAAAAAGTTGATTCATATTGATTGAAGGAATCCTAATTAAACTGCATTAAAATAATCATCAAATAAAAGTCGATAAAAATATCTTTATTTTGATATTTAGATTGCGATCGAGACCGATTCACATCGATAATTTAAAACATCGATTAAATCAGTCTAGTATTTTTAGCAGGGATTCTTGTTTGATTATTTTAATTAATTGAAGGATAATTGAATCTAACCGTAAAGAAGTATTGAGAGTGATTAAATATTATATAAACGAATTACCTTAAAAATTAATTTAAATTTATTTATAAAATTACGAACAAATGATATTAAAAAAATTATTATTATTTTTATTATACGTAATAAAGTACCATTCGGACAGATTCATATATATTGATAAAATAACAATTAAATGATATTGCAAGAATAGTGGTTGTTTTGGTTATTAAAGTCTATTGAACTATATTTAGAGCCATTCATAAAACTAGTTTTGGAATCGATAAACTATTTAGTTATAAATGGTGATTTTCAAATCGATTAAAATATATTAACAAAAAAACATTTAAATGATATAACAAGAATAGTAATTGTTTTGGTTATTAAAGTCGATTAAAATATATTCGAAGCTATTAATAAAACTAGTATTAAGATTGATAGGTGATTTAGTAATGATTAGAGATTTTAAAATCGATTAGAATTAGTAAAAATATTACAATTTCACTGCACTAAACTAATTACTACATAAACGTCGATAAAAATATATTAAATTTAATACTTATTTTTCGTATTGAAATCGATTGCAATTAAAAACGATTTAAATCGATAGGAGTTTAATCGACCGAATTTGGCTGGTCGATTGAATAGATTTAAAACGATTAAATTCGATTATATTTTGATCAATTTCAATCGAATTTAATCGCATATTTTTAGCAGGGAGGTTACGTTGTCGTTTCGTTTATCAGCTAATATCAAACTATTGATAAGAGGAACTTTTGACGGTTATCTTCCGAGGGTTGCAAAACTATCAAGGAATACGACATCATGTACGCTTTAGTAATTTGGACTGAAAGTAAAACGAGAGTGTTGTCAAGGAAAAGGATTTATGCCCAAATGTGGAAACTGGAAATGTAACCGATGCTTGGTACAAAGATGGTGAAAAGTACGCAGCTAAAATCGTAAAAAAATGTCGTAAGTACATAACCCAACATTTACATGAATTCGCTGAGTGTGTAATGCATAAAATCGCTAATAATAAAATCATGCATTTGCAGACGATATAAACTATTTACGGAGCTTATATGTCAGCACTGAGGGTAAAATTTTGAAAAAAAATCAAGTTAAATCAAGTTTAGCTATTTGTATTGTATTGAAGAAACCTGAGATGAAAAAGCAAGAGAAATTTCAACTGAAAAAGAAAAAAGAGGCCATTAACAAAGCAAACGCAAAATTAATCGAGTCTAAAGGGATTTTTGATGATTCAAGTCTGAGAGATGAGCCATCTACAAGCGGTAATCAATTTGAAAAATTAAAATCCAAATCACTGAAAGTAAGCGAATTAACGTATTGCTCAGAAGAAAACGATTATGTGTATAAGTCCAACGATGAATATCTTGAAAAAGAAAACAAGCCCGGTATCGAAAGCTCAGATGAAGATGAGGTTATGCGCAATGCTGAAATTAAAAGAAAGAGGCAAAATGATTCGCATGAACCTTTGAAAAAAGTGATAGCAAAGAAGCCGAAGATAGAAAGAAAAGAGAGAGAGAGCGATGCAGCGAAAAGATACACGGGCTGCGTGAGAGAGAGGAGAGAGCAGCGAGAGAGAGGAAAGAGAGCAGCGAGAGAGAGAGAGAGAGAAGAAAGAGAGGAAAGTGCTCAGCGAGAGAGGGATATCAGTGTCGATCAAGAAAGAGAGGAAAGAGAGATACGCGAGAGAGAGGAAAGAGATCAGCGAGAGAGAGAGTAGAAAGAGATCAGCGAGAGAGAGACAAAAGAGAGCAGCAAGTGGCAGAGGAAAGAGAGCTACGCGAGAGAGACGAAAGAGATCAGCGAGAAAGAGAAGACAGGGAGCAGCGAGAGAGGGAAGACAGAGAGCAGCGACAGAATAGACAGCGAGATAGAAGAGATGAAAACTATAACGAAATAATTTTTAATTTTTTTATTGTCAATTACGATGTTAATAATATACTGTGAATAACTTTACAGGAGGAAAATCCATTAAGTAGCTGCCGTCGACCTGGACCTGGAAAGGTTCAGCTCTGTAGAGTATAAAATATATGGATAAATCAAATCGACGCCACACACATGGAGAGATGTTTTAATTCGCCTAAGGAAACGACTCGAAGATTGTTGAAAACATTAGTTGGCAGTGACAATTTGAAATCGATATGTGCCAGAGGAAAATCTAAACGAACACGTGCTATACCAAAGGATATAATGGATGCTGTTGAATGTAACGTATTTATTTACATATTTTCTTATTTCTGTCATAAAAATTAGATTTCTGCGTTTAATTTACGGTAAAACTTGCATAGGCACTTAAAATTAATTACCACACTAGTTATACAAAAAAGTATACGCAACTCGTAAGCGGGGTGATTCTCACACTACTCGTTTATTTGTCAAATTAACCGCCTGCAGCATTATATTTTTTCGCATTTTTTGTCACCCTCTACACAATGTGCTATTATTGAAATAGAAATATCCACAAATACTTTGTTATCTTTTCAGATTACGTCAACAAGAAGTGTACAAAACTAGATCCAGCTCAGTTTACAACCGGTAGTTTCTTACGTTTAAAAATGTTGTCATATACTTATGTTATTAAGCTTATGTTATAAAGTATATGAATTGTTCTTTTTGTTAAAAGCGTTAACGAAATATCGCAAATATATTGTGTAAAAATAAAACGTTTTTAAATTATTGATATACATGTAATATATCGCACAGACATCGACAATTTTGACATTGATGAAAATCTAGCAATATATTGGATAATGCATAACCAATATGCTCCCAATACATTGGAGAATCACGTATCCAATATATTCACAATATTTCGCCAACAGTTAAGTTTTTTCATTGATTCGAAAATATTAGCAACATATTGGAGAAGCATTGCCAAGTGTAACTTTGCCGAAATTTCACCAATATGTTGGACATTGCTGCTCCAATATATTTGCAGTATATCAACAATTGATATATCTAATATATTGAAAATATCTTGCCGATACTTCCGATTTTTACGCGGGGAAATCCCTTTTGGCTACCACAAGTGCGGTCACTGTCTGCCGGGAAAGGGAGCCGAAGACGAAATCACTTTAAGCGCGAGTTAGTTTCAATGGTTCTACTTTTATTAAAAATGAAGAGAAAAGTACCTTTATATGTGTGTATGTGTGTGTGTTTTCTTCCTCGACGTGGCTCGCCGGAGATGCAGCTATTGGCCTCGCTCTTCTAGAAATATACTGATACTTATTTCTTTTTCCATATTAGGAATGCCTAATACGAGATATTGTCACGACTTTCTTTCTAATAGAACGCGACCTCGTAAAATTTTATTACCGTCAGTTTTAGGAAATCAACTTGTGACTAGCCTTTCTGCTGCTTCTCGTCGCCTATGCTTCGTCGCGTGTGACTTTCCCGATTAGTTTTTATTTTGGGAAAGCGCGCTTGTCCAGTGTTAGCTTTGTCATTTTCGTGCTGCTGCCGCTGTATTTTCCGGTGGTTATTTTTACGAGCTCGTCGTTCTTTGAGGGATATTGCTACATCGTTTTTGATATATATGTGTATATATGTGTATGTGTATCTGTTTTGTGTGTTAAAATATTTGTGAATCTCTATTTTAATTGGCGTCGTCGGCGCTTAATGGAATCGAGGATTCCATTACAAGCAAAAGGTGGTAACTAACATAGGATTGTTTATCTGCTTTGGTCTTTTAGTACAACTTACAAAGCTTCTTATTTTATACGCTATAAGGGTGCCCACTCTTGCCTTAACTCACGAGTGTTTCACTAATATATCAAAATTTAATCCTTTCATGTTATAACGTAATTACTTCAGATTTTAAAGATTAGATTTTGAAGATTTTTAAGATAGTACTTCATAAATTTGAAGATTATATATATTTAAAATTTGAATCAATGTTTAAATTGTATTAGCGAGCGCTAGCGAACGAGCTTTTAGCTTGTGTAGAACATAAATTATTTAATAGTATTTATAGTATTTAGTACTTTATGACTTTGGTATACAATATACTATTTATATATTATTTTCTCTCTCTCTCTTCTTCCTTCATTTTGGCATTATTCCACTCTTGATCCACCTTTTACGATCAGCTAGCAAAGACAATCAAGTAAAAATTGTTACGCTAGCCTGTTTTTACACAATGAAATAAGTATTTACTGTCAGTGTGAGTTTTGAGTGTGGAGTTGAATATTAGCCTTAATTTCCTACGAGGGCTTTTATTAATTATTCTCCGTTGGTAATGTTCAAAGCAATTATCTGTGCATGAATCACAGATTTTTTTCGGGATTGCCAAATACTACTTCTGCTCGTTTACAGAGAGAAACGATGAAAACTAACATTTCAATTCTTATTTTCTCTGCTCCTACAATTTTCCACAGCACAAGAATTGTTAACAGTGATAATTAGTATTTTTTTGTACATTGTGTGAACTTTTTGACGTCTATTACACTTATATTATTAATAAATTTAGCTTAAATTGCTATGCTAAGGAATCGTCTAGTTCTGCTGCTCACTGCGAAAGGTGGGAGCAAGTGTGTCAGGTCCCACACTTGTTATAGAAAGCACGGTGAACAAAGAGGGGCGAATGTGCTTTTCCAGTTTCGGATGATGATTGAGCACTGGTATCCGTCTCGGGCGCCTACGGCACCCGAGACTACCACTCGTGCTCCAACATCATCCTGGCTTGGAGAAGCCCATTTTCGCCCCTTGTTGTACAATATATAGTTAAAAAAACGCTGCCAATTTATTGGCACGTAGCTACCTTTAAACTAAATTATCCTTTCTATAAATAATAATAAAAGGATAATAATATTATCACACCATATTATAACTCGCTGTTTCTTTTTTACTGCACAATGATGTCTTGCTTCACTGTTATGTTTAAACTGTTGACTTAATTCTTAATGTTTTTGTGTAGACTTTTGATGGAAATAACGTACAGCTATGCAGAGTGGTTTCTTAAAGTCAATTCAATAGAATGGCGGATGTATACGTTAGTATAGCTACAAACCTAGGTGAATTGAAATACATTAAGTAGAAGCTGAGATCTAAGCGATACAGTTTTTAGCTATACAGAGTACACATAGTGAAAGAAAAAATTCAAGCCTTAATATCTTTAAAATTAACTGGGATCATGAAAAGCTCAAATAGACGGATAAAGGTGCTATACAATGCTAGCAACGGAGTATGTACTCCGTGATGCTGAACGAATAACTAAATTGAATCTAACTTTTTACTTTAGTTATTATGTCCCATAAAAAACGATTTTTTTCTTGTCGAATGATATTTGGTTTCCAAGTTATAGTGCTTAAAAAATCACAGATTACTAAACAACCTTAAAACACACATTCAAGTCATTTTGGGAAATGCTTTCAAATTTATTTTTACAAAGCGTTTTAACATACCTCATCCAGTATATCCTTATTTCTTTGTAATAATTCTGGAAGTTCATCCATCGTTTTTTCTAAAGTTTTTATACCACCAGCTTCATGAATAAAAGTCGCCTTATCTATTAAAGACTGAGGAAGTTCAGTTCCACTTAAATCCTCAATCGCTGCAGGCAAATTTAAACTTGCTAATGTTCTGAAAAATAAAAAGTATCGCATAATTAATAAATCACTTAATATAAAATATACCTAAAAAATTTATAAAATACTATTGAAGTTCCTTCCCTGTTTGCTCGAAGAATTAGGATTGCTGATAGGCAAAGCTATCCTAATTCTTACGAACCCTGAGCTCTTGATGTGTACGTGGATTTTCATCTTAAGTGAAGGTCAAGTCATATTAATTAGGACTGATCTAACTTTCGAAATGAAAACATTCAAAGTGAATATAGAATCGCCAAGTATACACCTTTTTACTTTGGGAAGCGAAATCGAGGTAAAACCGACCATCACGAACGAACAGAGCAGAAATATCTCTCTCGGTCGATAGTAGATGGTAAGTAGATTGGTAAAAGTAGATGGTGAGCTGACATTGTTGAACGCGGCGGTGCTTTGAAACTATAACCTGTGGTATGCCATCGCTGCGTCTGGCCTGGGTAACAAAGACAAATTTACATTCATTAAAATTTCTTATCAATTTTTATGGGCTTTTCTAGATAATATTTAGCAAGGTGATTTCTACTTAGTATAAATGTTTTGAATGCAAGATATTATTTGTATGAGGATATTGTAACGGGGTGAGACATTGACGTGAGAGGAGAAAATCACAAAAGGAGACGCCGGGACCGAGAATCGATCCGGCGCTCCCGAGATCTCTAGGCGCGCGCTCTGTCCGTCGAGCCAATGCCGCCTTACTTCGGCACTCTCTATCCTGCCTCGATTACCGGCGTGGCGAGGGACGTTGTTCCTCGTTACAATATACTATACACGTATATTTATAATGTATTTAAAAAAGAATAGATAGCAAGAAAAAATGCACAAACGATTTTTTTCCAGAATGTATACTGGTATACTGTTAATCCAAAAAAGGCGATATTATATCAAGTGGCGCGGTAGCGCCGCAAAGGCGAGTTTGAGAAGATAACCTTTTTGTAAAAGACATGCTTAAAATCTTGTAAAAATGTTATTTTTCTTATATTTTACCTTGGCTTGTAGAGTATGCTGAAAACAAGAAAGAATAACAATGAATAAGTATAACTTAATTTAAAGTAATTTACGGTTGTTTTATTTACAAATCACATTTATAAAAGTTATAATTATAGAAATAATTAATATACTAATTAGTCAAAAAACCGATGATTGTCTATGATTGGCGAACCTAAATTTACAAGACCACATATAATTACCATTATTTCATCAATGTATTTAATAATCTCCCAATCGATAGTTGTTTTTAAAAAACTAAAAGTCTTTAAGCGCTGAATGCTTCTTTCAACATGTACTCTTGCTGCAGCTATTCCTTTTGTTTTTAAGCTATCTTCTTTGGTCATTTGTTGCTTTTTATCCGCAAAAGGAGGTCTTATAAACTCTATGTTACGTTGATCACATTCAGTTTGTACCAGGAATCCTTTGTCAACCATAATCGCATATTCACCAGGAATTAGTTTATTTAACAGATCACTATGTAGGAAAATCGTCTTGACTGATGCACGACCTCCAAAACACTTGCTACAATATGAAATTAAATCAGAAGGTGTTATTCCAATAAGGCCTTTTAATGTCAATGTACCTTTGTAATGCGAATATAACTTTAATCTGCATTGGAGACATTTAGGAGTTAGGCAAGTTTTCTTTTATTTCATCCTTATCTGGAAAATACACTACTTCTTCTAATACACATGAAAGTTGATGAATCGTTTCAATGTAATAATTATAAACAGTGCTTTTAGAAATCTTAAATAGAACTGCTAGACACTGAAACGATAACCCTAATCGTAATTTACACAACGTCATTACAATTCGTTCTTTCACTGAGCACAAATGTTCATCTAATCCTTTGTTTTCTTGTATTAACTGTACAGCTTCTACCAAACCATTAAAAATCTTATATTTAATGCCAGTAAAGGCCTGTAGATCTTCATTCGTTCTCAAAATATCCAAAAAACTATAAGAATCTGTTTCAACTCATTTATCTGCTTTTTCCGTTGCAGTGGTTTGAATTTCTCTACTTACTTTTTCTATTGTATCTGTTTGATTGCTTGCATCATACGAAGAATTTTCTCTTTTCAATTCGTTGATAATAAAATCAAAAGCACTTCCATTACTAATTTCAGCATCCAAAAGTTTATTAATTTCTTTATCAACATCTCCAGTTGATTGTAGATCTTCAACAACGTCACTGTCATTAACTTCACTTTCTGCAAATTCACTGTCTTTTGGCACTTCCAAATTTTCACTTTCACAATTTTCTTCTCCAAATTCTTCATAAACTATTTCCTCATCCATTAAAATGTGATTGTGAAACAGTTGTAAAGATGACATCTGATCTTATCTTCTCTTTTTAGCATCTGCAAATTTTACGAATTTTTATAACAAATTAACTAGCGACAATTGTAGAAAAATAAATTTATTTGTGCATTTACTCACGAAAATTTTTATAATCCGATGGTTTGAAGTGTAAGCCACAAATAAGGGTATACAATGATACAGACTTTATATCTGCAGCTTTCATCCACTTTAAAAGCATACTTTCTTCTCTAGGAAATACGTGCAAAGGTATACCCATTGAAGCGTATGTCTTGCATCCTGTTATTGAGCACTTTGCGGTAATTTTCGGCTTTTTTTCTAAAGTTGACAATGACGCTGAAAAAATGAAATAGTCATATTTCAGTTACCCATAGTACATTACGATACAAGTGTCGTATATAGTACATTACGATACAAGTGTCGTATGAGGCACATTCTGGCACGGCGAGGTTAAGCGCCCGAGCGTAGCGAGGGTGTTTACGCCGTGCCGGAAAATGAACATACAACTCGAGTATCGTACAATATTTTATAGCACTGCTTGATTAAATCCGCCAAGTCACGCAAATCCGTGGCGTAAGTAGCCCTTTCTGGCAGCGTGAGGTTAGCGCACGAGCGTAGCGAGTGCGATATACACGGTGCCAGAAAGGGCTACTTACGCCACGGATTTGCGTGACTTAAATGCGGATTTAAGTCACCCAGTGTTATAAAGGCATATTCTGGCACGGCGAGGCACAGCGGCCGAAGTAGCGAGGATGCTTACGCCGTGCTGGAAAGTGAACATACGACTCGAGTATTGTACAATATTTTATAGCACCGCTTGATTAAATCCGCCAAGTCACGCAAATCCGTGGCGTAAGTAGCCCTTTCTGGCAGCGGGAGATATACACAGTTCCAAAAAGAGCTACTTACGCCATGGATTTGCGTGACTTAAATCCGCATTTCAGTCACCCAGTGCTATAAAAATTATTATTTGAATTTGTGTTTTTTTTTACCTGTAAGTAAATTATTGTTGAAAAATTTACGATAGCATTTTTTTATGTTATTATGAAGCAATATCAATAATACAAGGATAAAACGGTCAAAATATAAATAAATATGATTATTGTGAAAATTTAATATATAATAAAATGGTTATATTATTCTAGTAAATAGAATTGACAGAATTTTTCAGCAAAATTTTTTAATTTTCAGTTTGTGATTCATTAACTTCTTATTCTTGTATTTTGCCGTAGAGCAGCAGCAGCAGCAGCAGCGGCGGCTCTGTATTGATTGCTGCGCGGCGATCCGCTATCGCGCGCGCGGTCGGCGGCTCTCTTTTTCCTCCTTCGTCTCTCTCTCTCTCTCTCTCTCTCTCTCTCTCTCTCTCTCTCTCTCT
>QLSS01000305.1:92080-124898 GCA_024372645.1 Trichomalopsis sarcophagae | reverse complement strand
CTCTCTCTCTCTCTCTCTCTCTCTCTCTCTCTCTCTCTCTCTCTCTTGACCTGCTGTCGGAACAACGACCCGGGTATTATATATAAATAAGTCAAATATCTTGTACAGGACCACAAAAGAGTCGTGACCATTTCATTGGCGATAATGCCAGGATACCAGGTTCTTTATAACAAAAAAAAAGAGGGCAGTATACAACGATAATAAAAATAAACTTACTAGACTTAGCTGGATAAACTAATACAAAAATGGCAGACGCGAGTAAGAATATATTCTCTAGTATGCTTCGAAAGAGCGCCATGATTACTCGTAGTACGGCCGTGAAAGAGCTAAAATTACAACTAAACGAAACTCTCAATGCAGTACTTGCTACAGATGACGCAAATCAGTCAATAATCGACGAACCCTCATCGAACGCCAACTGGGCACGAAAATTACACGAAGTGTTAAACTACCTTTTAGAAAAAGCAGATGAGACGTCAGAAATCGTTAATGATCTAGATGAAAAGAATAAACAAATCAACGAACGGGTCGAAAAAATCGATTCCGAGTACTTGGCTTTAAACATAAACAGTGATACGCTTAAAACCAAAATTGATGAGATAGACGCTAATACTGTCTGTTTATTAATCGTGACTCACAATGAATTGATGGTATGAAAGAGAGAGAACGCGTGTTTAAGGTGATCTCGGAGAATGTGCGCTCTAAATGTACGATCCTGTCTGTCGTCTTCGAGTCAAAAACTACCTGTCTAATGCTGGATCGTGGGTGGCGGAATCGGGGCGAGTGTCCGCATGCACCCCCTTTTATAAAATCCTCGGGTGGCGTGATTCCTACCCGCGCGGTTATTCGAAATCGTGGAAGGGAGGTTATGCTGAGTCGAAAGAAACGGGCTTCGGGGTGAGTCCGAGCTGTTGCTATGCGCGGATTTGGCGACTTATGCATCGATTGCATTATAACTAGCAACGCTATACACGTGTGAGTATTCACACGTGACACGTCCTTGGGGTCGCTATCGGGCGTCCTCGCCCGTAATGAAAACTATGCGAATAAAATTCTATGTTAAAAAAATTTGAGATTTTCTCATATAGATACCCTTTTATTCCAAACCTTATAGTGTAATCTAGTCCCGAATTAAGATAAAGGTAAGTGAGTCTAGTTTTATATAAATTATGCTAGGTTAGGCTAGAATTACATGCTATTTCCCTAATTCTCTTGTTAAAATTCTATTTTACTACGCGAATTTCTCCGGTCACCTAATTTTGCTAAGGTTGTAAAAATTTCATTTTCATGTATGTGTGCGGCATCTTTTTTGTATATCTATATATACTGCGGTACGGGATCGTTGGCAGTATATCTATATATGTCGCGCGGCGTCTTTTCGCGCATTCGGCAATGCAGTACGGGATCGTGTACTGTATATCTATATATACTGCGGTACGGGATCGTTGGCAGTATATCTATATATGTCGCGTGACGTCTTTCGCGTGTTCGGCAATGTGGTACGCTGCTACTGGTATCTCCTTCGTGTGCTCTGCATGCGTTTATTTGTTCTTTCTTACTTTGTCGCCACGTGCTCTCGTTTGTATTCAGTAATCCTATTAATTTTCGAGCTTTTCTATCCTTTTGTGGTCCCTCTTTTTGTAAAAATGGTTGACTTCAATGCTGATTTTGTGAGGTTTCGCGAGATGGCTAATTTAGATGATGCGATGCGGCTTATGCAGGCTCCTACGGCCGTTGAAAGTGATCCCTGCGTGTATGTTGTAAGCATTTGTTTATGACATTTTTGGTGTATTATCTCCCCGGAGTTCAAGCATTAGTTTAATTTTTTTGTTTTGTTCGAGTGTTGGGCTTCCCGCTTTATATGTGTATATGCGTGATTAATGACGGTCCTGCTTTCTTTTTTTTCTGTGCGGGTCCGTGTAACGATCCCCCCTCTAGTGCGGAAATATGATAGATTGAGTTATTTATTGTCTCGTGTTTCGAACTATTGTATGAAGATGGGTAGAAGAATGTGATGCGGTGGCGTTATAATTTGTGAGTGTTATAAAATTTCTACATCAAGAGTATCGGAATTCGTTATTAATTTTTTTTGTTGGTTTATAATCGTACTATTGAATATGTTACAATCATTGGAATTATTAAAAATGGTTATATTAGATTATTTTGCTTTTTACGAGTTATTATTTTGATACAAAAGGTGTAGTTTTTGTTTGAGGTCTGCATAGCATTCCTTGAAAACCTAGTGTAATTTCATGTGTACGTTTATCCTTGTGTGTTTTTCAACTGCTTTATCTGTCCGGTAGCGGTCTGCCGCCGATTTTATTCGGACTGGCTTGGTGTTGCGTAAGTTATTTATGTATAATTTGGGTGTTTTTTTTTTGTGTTAATGTCTCGTTTGTTCCCTTTTACTGATCTGTCTTGTGTTTACTGAAAAGATTTTTTTTTCTTTATTTCTTTAGTTTCGTGACGTCCAAAGGAGAAATTGCTACCGCAACATGTGTGCTGAGTTCGCGAAAATTTGTTTAGCGGGGCAGCCCGCCTTCTCTGAGCAACGTTTGTTGTGCACTCAAGAGCCGGATTTCTTTCTGAATCCGAAAATGAGGGATGAGGCTGCTCTGGTTGGGTCTCCCGAGGATCTGTTTAAGAGAATGGGGGTAAGCCTTTTGCTACTCTTGTCGTTAGTATGTCATTTTACCCCTTTTTTTTATACTATTTCTTTGGTTTCTCCTTTCCTTTCTGTTAGGTTCCTTTTCGCACAGGTGCGCCGGATCTCTGCTCGTTGGCTGACACGCGCGCCTTCTTCGACCAGTGCGTCCGCGACGTCGCTTCGGGTCGTCTTTCTCCTGTTTACTGGCAGAATGCTACTCCAGCGTCGGTGGGAATTACTTCTCGTCTCTGCGAGTTGCCGTGGCACCATCATCCTGCCCGAAATCCTGAAGCCCTAGCTGCGTTCGGGGTTAATGAACCCTCGGTGTACGTGTCGGGGCGGTATGCTCTGACTGACTTACATGTGGAGGACAACTACCTTGACAGCGCCAATGTGATTCGGTTTGGCGAAGTGGGCTCGGGGAAGGTGTGGCTCCTCGTGCATCCCCGGAGTTTCTATGATTTGACGGTGGCGATCTTTCCCGGCTGGCGAAGTACGAGCGTCCTCGCCTCTTCTTCCGTCTCGTATGAGGGTTGCTGTGGATCGCGTCTTGGCTCGAGTTGAGGCACCGACTGTCACCCTTGATCAGATGATCGAGGACATGCTGTTTATCCGGTCAGTTCAGGAGTATTTGCACTCCTCGGCGTCGCTGGACCTTGTCTCGTGCTATCGGAGGGGCACCTGTTGCGCTTGATTTCTCTTCTACGTCAAGTCGAGCGGCTGGTCGTGGTTGCCGTCGGCCTTCGGGATCTGTTTCTTCATCTGGCTCTCGTGTCTTACGGCGCAGTCTACCTCCGACTAGGCCCATTTCCGTCGTTTTGCCTAGTGCGCAAGTGAGTAGTAATTTTATTTTGATTTGTTATTCCGTTAGTTGCTTGTTGATTCCGTTATTCGTCCGTGTGTTGTTTCCCTTATTTTTTTCTTGTAATATGTTTGTAGTCCTTTCTCCATGTGACGCGTGCGGGACCTCCTGGGCATAGTCAGACGCCTAACCGCATTTCTCCCGAGACAACGTTGCCGAGCTCGAGTCTGTCAGGTCGGGTCGTGCAGGGCCTATTCCAATTCCCGTATTAGCCTTCTGCAGTGTCCTATCCTTCCGCACCATTGCCCCCAATAACGAGTACCTATCCGCCTTCCTTTCCGGTTGGGGTTAGCGAGGAGCGCTCCGGTACCGAGGTGCCTCATACATCCGTCGTGTATCCGCGCGCTACTACTCGCAATTTGGTCGCTTCGTCTGTTTGCAACGGTAGGTCGGATTCGATGCAAGGGAACATATCAGACTGGGCCGGTTATTGGTACAATAGCGCTCCGGTTTCTGCTCCCGAGGCAGTTCCCGCGCCGGTTGTTGGGAGCGACTTCGATTATAGTGCTCCTGCTTGTACCGGGTATTTTTCCGCGGATTTACCTGTCTTTTGTCCCGTAATCCAAGACAGTACTTATAACGTTACGCGTATGAATTCGGAGAATTACAAGTCGGTGTTTCCGTCCGCCGGCGACTTGCTCCCGTCTTTTGGCTCCGTACCGTCGTTTGAGGTCTCCCGCACGGTACCTTCACGTGTAACTTTATCTCGGGATGCTTTACCTTGTTTATCGCCGTCGCTGCTCAGTGCGCCGCCTGAGCGATCCGTGGTTGAGGTTAATTTTGTTAATGATTCGTTCACCTCTCCCTTCTCTATGCTATCGAGTGATTCGTCATCGCGTAGTACCGAGGTAGACGCGCGTCCGTCTTCCCGGTTGTCGGTTTCGAATGATTCCGGTCCCGTATTAGTACCCTGTCCGATTTGTTGTGATTACATGTTCAAGCCTATTTATCAATGCTTAAATGGTCATTCGGTATGTAGTTTTTGTCGGGATAATACTACGGTTTGTGCTATCTGCCGCCGTCCGCGTGGCAATGTGCGAAACATAGTGTTGGAATCTCTGGCCGGTGAGCAGCCGCATGCTTGTCGGTATCAGTATCTGGGCTGCCGACAATTTCTAAAGCCCGATGAATGGACTAGTCACGCTAGGTGATGCTCCTTTTCTCCCATGAATACTCTCGTCCGTGGGTCGCCTGCGCCTGTATTAGATACTTTTTCTGAGTCGGCGGTGCGTCCTGTCAATTCTCGTCGGATTGTTACACATAGTGATTCTGACAGTCTCTTCTAACGCGTCTTTTATGCATTATTTTTTTTTTGCTGTTACGTGAGTTAGCTTCTATTTTGTGTTTCTCTTACTTGTTTTCTTTTGTACGTATATATATTCCCTTTCCTTATTGCAGGTTCGACCAAGCTCCCGAATTCCTTATGAGCCTGGTAGGGTGTTAGTCCCTGTGCGGCCTGACCCAGATCCAGTTGATACTTGGGTCGGTGTCACACCGCCTGCTTCGCCCTGGGGCGATCAGCCTTTGGCTCAGGAGCCTTCCAGCCCCACCTCTTCGGTGCCGGACGATCTATTGGGGAACCTATTCCTGGATTCGGATGAGGACGGTGCTTCGAATGATGTTTCCGGAGACGTTGCAGTTTCTGAGTCCGGCGAGCTAGCTGCCGCTCAGTCGACTTCCCCGGCTCCTCCGGCTGAAAACACTGACGAAGCAGATGCCCTGCTTCGTGATTTGTTCACTTGTCCTATCTGTGACGATTTTATCTATCCGAACTTTCGGCAGTGCGATAACGGTCACGCCGTGTGTGATAGCTGCCTATCCCGCTGTAGGGTTTGCCCTGTGTATCGGGGATCTGCTCCAGTCTGGAGGAACCGTCAGCTTCAAGGAATCGGGTACAGAATGCGCTTCCCTTGCCGCCATCATCACTTGGGTTGCCCTGAGGTGCCAGCTGCCGATGCCTGGTCTAGTCATAGTGACTCGTGTTCTTACCGTCCGCGGCCTCATTCGCCTGGGACCCGTCGATCTATCGACTGGCGCGCTTCCGAGGATTACGACGATCGTTATCCCATTTTTCCGTGGTGATGTGTTTACAATGCTTTGGATTCTTGTGATCTGTATGTGATTAATATATATGGTTTTACTGGGATTTCCAGTGGTTGTTTCTTTAAACCCTAGTCTTGATCCAAGCGTCATCTCCTACTAGTTTTCTTGTTAAGTCTTGTTTATTTATTGATTTATATTAGTATAATTTTCCTATACTTGTTTTCCTGAGCTGCTCGAGCCTTGTTGCGCGCGAGGGTCGCTAGATGTTCGATTGAATGTTTCTTTATTTTATGCGGCGTCCGGGGGTCGTTAGATGTTCGAGTTTTTCTTACCGTTTATTCGTTATTGATTTAATGTAATTGTTTGTTAAATGTTACTCTTGTTTAATTTAAACGTTTCCGGTATTGTATTTATTTATTTTGCTATTCTTATATAGTGATTTTATATTATTTTATTTATAATTTTCCTGGCTTATAAGCTTTACCTGCAGTAACATGTATTTTTTTGTTGCAATTTCTTTTTGTTTTTTTTTTTATTCTATACTTATATTAGTACCCTTCTCCTGTTCAATTCACGGTATATATCGTTTAAGTTTATTTAAGTTTACTACCCGTGTTTTATCCCCTTTTCGTATCTACGCGTTGTGTGTTGAGTAGCTAATAGCTATGATTTCGCACGGGACCTTATATTCGGGTTTAAATTGGCCGACTTTGGGCTCCTTGAGAACATATACCATTTCCTGTCGTAATAGTGTTTCGAGCGGTGTTCTGATTGTACTAAGTTCATCGCTGCCATTGTTCTAAGTTGAGCGTAAGCTTCTGCTGTGTCAGCAAGATAGTCGTCGTACGTTTGTAAGTGCTCTCGTGGTGGGAAGCTTGACGGTGTGCGTGCCCGTCGGCCAAAAACTAATTCGTGTGGTGAGTATCCTAGTCCATCGTGTTCCGTGGAGTTATACGCGTGCTGTGCTAATGGTACTACTTCATCCCAATTATCGTTGCCCTTGATATACATCTTGATGTACTCTTTAAGTATATGATGCATTCGTTCTATTCCGCCGTTGGATTGGGGATAGTATGCTGTTGTTGAGTATTTATTGACTCTGAATATACGTGCGAATTATTCCATCACTCGGTTCATCAAGTGTGCTCCTTGATCGGAAATGAGGGTTACGGGTGGGCCGAAGTAGCAGATTAGTTTCTCTGTAAGTGCTCGCGTTACTTCCCGCGCTGTTGCGTGTCCGACTGGTACTAATATGCAAAACTTTGTAAAGTTATCTTAGATTGTTAATATGTATCGGTTTCCTCGTTCGGTTTGGGGCATTGGTCCGCAGAAATCAATTGATATTTTGTCAAATGGGTGCGATGGGGTGTCCGTGATATGCATTGGTAGCTTTGTTTTTACCCGCACCAGTTTCTTTTCTTGGCACCCTGCGTATCTTCGAACAAACTGTCTAACATCTGCTTGCATGTTTCGCCAATAGTATTCGCCGGCTATTCGGTTATACGTTTTGTTTGTTCCCTTATGGCCGCCAATTGATGACTCGTGATACTCTTTAATGAGTCTGTATCTGTCCTCGACCTTGGGTACTGGTAGGTTATTTTTAAACAGTACGATTGATATTGCTTTTCCTTTAAAGGTATTGTTACATTGCTCAATTACGTGTTTCCAGTCTGCGAGTGTGATTATTCCCAAATCTCTGATAAGGCCCAACGTTTTTATTCCGTATTTTTCAGTTAATGACTGCAGCGTTTTTACGCATCTAACAATATCTGGCCTTAAGGGTTTGTCGTGTAGGTGTTTCTTTAAAACTATTCCGAACATGTACGTGTCCCTGTGTTTCGTTACGATGATTTCGCCTACAAAACGTTGTGTTTCCAAGAGTTCCTCCGCGTGTATGTAGCGTCTTTCTAGGAAGGCGTTTAGTACTTCTGTGTTCAGGATCATGTCTTCTGCTAAAATATAGGCTAGGTTGCATGTATGCGCGAACGGGTGGTCGTTCAGGCTCTGTACCCCAGTGTATAGTTCCTTATCATTCGGGTCTCTTTTCCACTCTGGTGAATCTTGTTCTGGTCGCGCTTCGGCTATTAAGTAGCGTGCCATAGCTTCTCTTACGTGCGGGTTTCTTTGTAAGTTAGTGGGTTGTTCTTCCTGCTCTGATTCAGATTCTGATTCTTCGTCGAATTCGTCTTCTGTTATGACTTACGGAGTGAAGTGATTGCCCGCTAGATGTAAGTGTACAAATTCCTTGCCTTCGTTTAGATCGAAGTGACAGTAATTGTTTCGACTATTTGCTTGGAAGTGTACACACACGTTATATCCGAACTCCCTCGAGAATACGTATATGCAATCTGCGTCTCCGTACTCAACTTCTGATAGCAAGATGCGCCGTGCTTCTTCCGGATCACCGCAGGTTTCCACATGTGGGCTGCACAAGAGTTTGTATCTCAGTTGGCTTGGTGTCATTTGCAGATTTAAGATTTTTATTATCGAATTGAACAGGCAGTTTCCCGGTGGTTCCATGGGAATGTTTCTCTCCTGCGTCAATCGTTTGGATGGCTCTGCGCAGTCTTCACGCTGTGAGTACACGTAATACCGTCGGGCCATTGCATCTGAGTCAGTTCCCGTGTGTGGTGACGGAGCTGGCTGAGCCCTGGGTGACGTGCCCTTAGTTGCCGCTGTTCGATCGGTCGCTGGTTGATCGGTAAACGAGTCCTCCATTGGCTCTTAGGACCCGTCGCGGCTTCCTCCCATTATGGGATTAGTATTGTCGTGTTTTTTCTTGTTATGGAGGCTTACATTGATGTCTCCCATGAATGCGTCTGAAGCGTTGCTTTCAGGCAAGGGTTCATTGTTGGCTTGATCGTCTATTCGCGGTGTAATATGATAGAAATCTTTCCTTGGTCTGTAGATGGGGAGAGTGCGTTTTGGAAGTCTAGGGTGACTGTTGTCTGGGGCTGCGGGAACGTGCGTGGTTAGAATCGGCTGTGGGGAGTCTATACTTTCGTATGGTGTCTCTGTGCTTGGATTTCTCTTGTTGTCTCTCATTCCGTCGGGCATCTCGTTGCCACTTTGCGCTCCGTTTTCCCATATTTTGATTAGGACTCCCGACTTATCTTGTCTACTTATCTCCTCTAAGTCTACGGTGAGGCGGGTTCGACATTTATTTTCCTTGCCGAACAATGTCTGTCGGAGGTTCGCTATTGGTGATTCTGCGCTCGTTGGTTTATTGCTGGGGCCTACGTTGCTCGCCTCGCTATTCGTTTTCTGAGGAATTGGCCTTGATGTTTCATGGCTGTTGTTACCATTTGGTACTCGTCTCGGTGTTAGTGGCTGTGATAAGTTGTGACGATCCAGTGAATGCTCTTTTTCCCTAAGGTTGTGTGAACTTTCTACCTCTTGTTCTCGCTCTCCTTGATTAGCTCTTAAGGGTTCATCTTCGATGTCGCTTCCTAAGCTACCATTGCTTTCTTCGCTGATTTCCATGTCATTTCTGTGAAATTTTGGCGGACTTCTGTTAAGGGTCTGTTTTCGTACTGGCCTTTTAGGGTCATCGTTGTAGTTCGTTCCTTGAGTTTGTGGTGTGCTTGCGGCTTGTACTCCGAGTCTCATATTTTGTTCCTTGCGGAGTTTTCTCAAGACATTGTTCGGGTCTGCCTGACTGAGAATCGGCTCGGATGTTTCGCGTGCGTCGGGTAATTTGTAGCATGTAGGGTATATTTTCCCGATTTTCTCGACGTGTACCTTCTTATAGACTCTCTTTTTGCCAACTCTAGTTCCAGTTTTGGGTTGCCATTCGTCGTCTGAGGAACTGTTTGGATCTGTGCTCTCGGTGTAAACTATGACTCGTCTTTTTCTTTCTCTTGGGTTTCAAGAGTTTTCAGATTCTGTCGATATCCTCTCTCTGTCTGCAGTATCGTCCGATTCAGGGAGCTTTTTGGATTTTCCTATTTTCTTTGTTGTTTTAAACCGTAATATCATAGCGTCGTGCTCTTGTTTATCTGCCAACACATACAATTATGATTTTGGCCTTTTTGGATTTTCTTCTCCTTCGTCGAGGATAGGGTTTCTAGAGAGTGCATCTGCGTTGCGAGCTCCGGGTCTGTACACTATATCAAATTCGTAGCCTCTGAGCTCTGCTTTTAATCTGTTGAATCATAGATCAGGTTTTTTGGTGGTGAAAAAATGTTTCAGGGGCTCGTGATCTGTTACTACCGTGAATTTGCGTCCTGCGAGGTAGTGTCCAAATTGATCTTTTGCGAACACGACCGCTAGTAGCTCCCTGTCGTAGGTGGAATATCTTAGCTCTGCTCCCTTGAGGACTCGTGATGCATAAGCGCAGGGCTGGTCGAGGCCTAACTGTCCTTGACTTAAAATAGCCCCTATGGCGTAATCAGATGCGTCGGTTATTACTAAGAAGGGCATAGTCAAGTCTGGTGCCTTCATCACTGGTTCCTTGCATAATGCCGTTCGTAGTTGGTCAAAGGCTTGCTGATGCTCTTCTTTCCACACAAAGGGTTCGTTTTTCCTCAACAGTCTAGATAGAATTGCTGCTGATTTCGCGAAGTCTTTGATAAAGCGCCTGTAGTAACCTGCGAGTCCTAAGAATTGTTTGACTTTCTTGGCGTTTGTTGGTATTGGAAATTTATTTACTGCTTTTATTTTCTTAGGATCTGCTCGGATTTTTCCGCCTCCAGCAATATGTCCTAAAAAGTGT
The DNA here is from genome assembly GCA_024372645.1 of Trichomalopsis sarcophagae. Lineage (NCBI taxonomy): Eukaryota > Metazoa > Arthropoda > Insecta > Hymenoptera > Pteromalidae > Trichomalopsis > Trichomalopsis sarcophagae. Next base: position 114,632 of record QLSS01000305.1, on the reverse strand, counting down.
GCCTCTCGCTGTAGGAATTGACACTTCATGGGCTCGATAGTCAGGTTGGCGTAGTCTAGTCTCTTCATCAAGCGACGGAACTTCTTACCGTGCTCTTCAAGATCCTGAGCGAAAACGATTATATCATCTAAATAGATATACAATTCTGTCTCTTGTAGGCCTGCAAGTGCTAAGTCCATCAGGGACTGAAATGTTGAAGGAGCGCCTTTGAGTCCCATGCCTAAACGTTTGTAGCAGTAATGGCCGAATGGTACAGTAAAGGCTGTTTTGTGGGCGTCTGCGGGATCCATTAGTATCTGGTAGAATCCGGTCCTCAAGACAATGGCGGTTATGTACCTAGCTGAGGCGACGCTGTCAATAATGTCTGCTGTGTTGGGTATCGGGTAGCTATTTCCTACCGTTACTTCGTTCAGCTTTCTAAAATCTGTTACTAGTCGCCATCTTTTTGTACCATCTGCTGCGGCTGTGTTTGGTATCACGTATGTAGGAGAGCTGTAGGGTGAATCTGTTGGTCGGATTATGTCATCCTTTAGCAGTTGTTTTATCTGACGCCCTAACTCCTCTTTCTCTTCCTGACTTGGTCGGAATCCTTTCGATTGTACTGGAACATTTGTAATAGTAGGTATCTTGTGTGACACCAGTGTTGTTGCCTTAAGTTTCTCTCCAGGTAGCCCAAAGATGTGTGGATTCTCCCGGATGATTTCCTTAATATGAGTTATTTCTTCCTCTGTTAAATCCTTAAGTGTCTCTGGATCAAGAAGTTCAAAAATTCTTTCGGCCCTACTCTTGCTCTCGTTAGAAAATATTGACAGTATATTGACGGTATCTCCAGGTTCGCCTTCTTCTAGATTAAATTCTTCTCCTCCCTCCTTAATGGCTTCGCAGGCTTCCAGTTTTACCTCTGGTTGATTTAGCTCTACCTCATATTCTGTGGTATTAACGCATAAGGCATGTATTTTACCTTCTTGGTTGATACTAATAAAATTTGGAAAGTATAATCCTTCTCCTAAATTTTGTAAAGGGGCAAATCCTACTTGCTCTGATTTATTGCTTGCTCTTGCGTAAATTACTCGTCTCGTACGTGCTGGTATAATAAATCTTTCGTCTTGAGTAAATGGTATAATCGTCTGTCCAAATTCTATACATCTGTCTGCAGCATTGACCTTTCCACCGTATTTTGAAAGCACGTCCCATCCTAAGATTCCATCGGTATCAATGGGAAATTCGTCAGGAACCACGTGCACGTCGCACTCTAGTCCCTCTAAACTCATATTTGTCCTACCTAGGCTTAGGCACACGCCTGGCGTGACTCCGTTAATGGCAATTACATATTGTTTATCAATTATTGTCCTATCAGTGACATTACTCGCTTTAATCAACGTAACATCGGCTCCACTATCTGCATAGAAACGTGCTTTCCTTCCTTCTAACTTTTCGCTCGCAAGCTCTACGCAGCTCTCACTTTTATTGTGTTTGCGTCGGTTTCGGATTCGGTGTTCTATTGCTTATTGATTGCTCGATACCCCCGACTGGTAACGAGCATCCTGGTAGTTTAAAGAATCTCCGGACTGATTTCTGGCATTTCTGTTATCTTGGCTGTTACGGTCATTGTTACGATTGCCGTTGTTCTGATCATTGTAACGAGTGCTATTATTGTTGCCTCTACCGTAGTTGCGCCTATTGTCAAATCCTCTGTCGTTTCGCCGATTATCAAAATCCCGATTGTATCGACGATTTTCAAACCCACGATCATTACGCCTGTTGTCTCCCCCGTTTTCGCGCCGATTATAGTTTCGATTGTCGTCTCTGTCGTTGTTGTACCTATTATTATTGCTATAATTCCTGTCATTGTCTCGATTATTCTACCCATTATCGTTGTTATAGTTTCTATTACCATCTTGATTATTGTACCCGTTACTGCTGTTATGATAAGCGCCGTTTTGCTTTCCGTTATTTTCTTGGGGAGCGCTATTATTTTGCGTCCCGTTGTTTGCTTGCGGTGCAGGTATAACGTACGGCATCGGGGCTGGGGTGGGTATGGGGAAGGGAGTATATACTACTGGTTGAGCAGCGGCAACGGGTGCTGACGCTATCTGTTCAAGTTTTTCTTTACTTTCTTTACGTCCGTTATTTATCGCGTTTTCCAACGAGAAGCATTCAACGTAGGTGTGGCCCGGTATGTTACAATATCGACATTTCTTTTCCTTGCAGTCTTTCTCTAAGTGGCCCTGTTGCCGACAATTGTTACAAACGCTCATACCCGTAGTGTACCTGACGACTTCGCTGGCTATTGGCGTGGCCTTCGGTTCATATGCTGCCTTTGCGATTTTCATAAGCTCGGCTACCCACGACGGAGTTTTAGTACTGTCTTCGCGAATTGGATCCGGTTGCTGACTGTATGCGAAGGAGTCCGGGCCGAATTCATGAATCACGTCGCGAACTGCGCGACAGAATAGTGCAAGCATGTCTGGATTTCCGTCGTAGTGAGGGATTGTGTTTAGTGCTTGGTGTAGCGAGAACATCCAACCCCCGTCTCGAGAGCGGTCTCTATGCTGTTGTACGGTTCGCGTGTGTCGGATTATTGAGTCAGAAGTCGGTTTTAAATTTAAATCCTCGCGTACCTTATCCTCCATGTGTTTTTTGAATTGTTCGTATTGTTCTATAAAATCGGAGTCTCCCGGTTGCGCCGTAGGTTGTAGCTCTGTGTCAAGCTTGTCGAAGAAATTACCTATCGAAGGTAACACGTGATTTTTAGAATCGGGTTCTTCGCCTAACAGCGATCGGTTAAGACGTCTATCGGCGGGTAGCTGTTCAGTGAAGGTTAATCCTCGGTGTTCGATATAACGTACGTCGTCTGTGTTGTTTCTCGTGTCGATCCAGCTTATTCTGTCGTTTCGAGCTGAGGCAAGGATTGGTTTTTTGTCATCGGTGTCATTTACTGTGTCTAGCGCGACGGGGCTTAGCTCGATACTCATGTTACGTCGAATAGTTGGGTCTCAGTTTGTAACGCAGTCGTCTGATATTCCTTCCTTGATATCGAGCATGAGTGGGTTATTTTCGTTAAATGTTTTACACTTGGGAATCGTTCGTGTGCAGAAGGAGCACCGGTTCTGCTGACGTCTCGAATTCTTGCAAGCGTCTTTGAAACGTGTCGGGATCGTTAGCCTGGCGTATGAATGTGTTCTGTGTTTCGAAATCATTATTTTCGTTGAAGTTTGATATTTTATAATCAGACGGATTTGATTCTGCCATGTTTCGTATTTTGTCACGGTATCTAAGAACACGGAATTTTTTTTTTTATACTTCGGAGTGGTTTAAGTTAGTTGTTAGTTATCCGAATTGGAAGAGTTCTCACTGGTGTTAATCCCAGGATAGAATTGTTAGTTTCTATTAATATTTACTTTACTTACCTTAAGGTGGCTGCGATGACGAGTACACAGGCAAAGTTCATCCTTCCTTCCTGTCTATTGGATTGGAATGGTAACCGAGTAATCTAGTTCTATCGCGTGTTGCAATACGACCGTATAATTTGCGAACAGAACCCCACACCTAGCATCAGAAAATGTTACGTGTGAGGGTCGATGTGTTAAGCTCACGGTTGCTGCGAAATTATCGGGGTAATGAAAGAACACGAGAGATTATCGGTGAATGTGTCTGTTTATTAATCGTGACTCACAATGAATTGATTGTATGAAAGAGAGAGAACGCGTGTTTAAGGTGATCTCGGAGAATGTGCGCTCTAAATGTACGATCCTATCTGTCGTCTCCGAGTCAAAAACTACCTGTCTAATGCTGGATCGTGGGTGGCGGAATCGGGCGAGCGTCCGCATGCACCCCTTTTATAGAATCCTCGGGTGGCGTGATTCCTACCCGCGCGGTTATCCGAAATCGTGGAAGGGAGGTTATGCTGAGTCGAAAGAAACGGGCTTCGGTGTGAGTCCGAGCTGTTGCTATGCGCGGATTTGGCGACTTGCGCATCGATTGCATTATAACTAGCAAAGCTATACACGTGTGAGTATTCACACGTGACAATAGACATAAAAATAAGAAAACACGAAGAGGACGCGGAAGTCATATTAATGAATTTAAAACAAGATATAACCTCAACGTTAACTCCGTTGACAAACACAAGTCAGAATTTATTAAAAATAACCAAGTCAAACGAAAAACGAGTAAAATCACTCGAAGTTGAACATATAACATATAACAACACACTTACTAAATACGATGAAGCGTTAAAAAATTTAAAAACTCACATCGAAAATTCTAATAAAACTTTCAAGGAAGAATTTCAAACTTTAACAGATAAACTTAATAAAATTCGATCATCGAACCACGAAATAACTTTGGACGGAAATAACACAACCTTAAGTCTTTCGTCCAAATCACCCAAACTAAAACCACCAACATTTAGAGCCGATACCAAAGAAAAATCAATGCGATATTTACGCGATCTCAAGAGATACTTAGACGTGATAAACGTGGACGGCTCCGAAATGAATATAATAATCATCCAAACATTAGAAAACACGGCTTCTTCGTGGTTCGACATTGCACAATACTCAATCAATAATATATCTGATTTTGAAAGAAACTTTAAAGCCCGATTTTGGAACGAAGATATTCAGGATGAGTGGTCAAGAAAAGTAGAATACAACAGATATAATTCTGATTCAAAATACTCCCATCTCGAATATGCTACGTATGTGTGGGGATTCGCACAAGACTTAGAACGAAATTTCTCGGAAGCCGAGCTTGTACGAAAAATATCTAACCATTTTGATTGGGACATTCGATTTACCGTAAAGTCACAGAATATCAATTCTCAAGATAAATTTTTCGAATTATTGGCCTTTAAAGATAACGGTAACAACCAAAGACAGTTTCTATTCAAGAAAAAATCAAATCCTGAGGATCCAAACACAGAATTCCCTAGTAATTACCAATCACATAAATCTGCAAATCAACAATCAAATTTCCAAAATAAAAAATTTCAAAGAAAGTTCCCTCAAACACAAACATTGAATATAATCGAAGCAATCGCGAGTCAAACAACAAACTACGATTAACCTCACACTAGAAGATTCTTTAAATGACTGCTTAAAAAACACTTGGGCTTTGCCAAAAAACCAATAAAAGTTGTTTCTTGTGCCTCGGAAAAGAACATAATTCAAAAGATACAAACACAAGAAACAACTAATAAACAAATTTCTATAGGTACGATATTTAATAATCCACGAGAGGATCTACTATACGAATCCGATGAGGATACTAGAAATAACAAAACTTGTGCCTGTCCAGAAGTGAACATCCAAATTAATGCTATCCCTATAAGAGCTCTAGTTGATACTGGTAGTCAAGTAACTTGTTTTTCAGAAGATTTCTACAACACTAACTTAGACAAATTTAAAAACGTCGCAACTTTGCCTATCTTTGGTATTATAATTAGAGGAGCAACAGGGCTAAAATCTACTCGACTTAATAAACAATTGATGTGTCCTACACAAATCGGTACTACCACGAAAGACTTCTTCTTGATCATCCCAAAATTAATTCGGGATTGTATTCTTGGAATTGACTCAATTAAGGAACTCCGTTTTCTTATAGACACGAAATACGATGAAATCACGATACGTATGAACAATAAAATTGAAAAATTATCATATAAAAATGAGAGCTTATTAGAATCAGAAATGGACCATCGCTACATTGAAATTATCGAGGAGGATTTGACCGATTGTGCTTATTCTCACTCACTAAACGGACCAGTGCTAAATAAAGCCGGATGTTCAAACTTTATAAATGAATTAACGTATCGACAAAATGATCGTAGTTTATTAGTCGATCCTTACGATCTCTCCGATAAGGAAATCGACGAAAAATTAAAATTCTGTGTAACGAAAAGCCCAGACACGATCAATGAACTCAAAAATTTACTACAAAAATATCGTAAAGTGTTTTATGGAAAGCCAGGTAGATTAGCGTCCTTTGAATACAAAATTCGAGTAAAAAATCCTGAACCTTTCTTTATCCCTCCGTATCCTGTAGCTACAAACATGAAGGGTAAGCTCGGAGAACAGATAGGAATCATGTTAGAATGGAAGGTCATACGTCGGTCAAGTAGTAATTATATAAGTCCGATCGTACTATTATTTAAAAAAGATGGATCAATTCGTTTCTGTCTTGATGCACGTAAAGTAAACGATATGTTTGAAGATGACCTAGAGTCGCCTCAAAACATCGAGGAACTCTTGCAACAGTGCTTCGGGGTCGAAGTTATGTCTAGTTTAGATTTAACATCCAGTTTCTGTCAAATACCTCTTAGTGAGGATAGCAAAAAATACACGGCATTCATGTTCGAAGGGAAACTATACGAATTCGAAGTTGTTCCTTTTGGTACTAAAATAAGCAGTGCAGCTTTATTACGTGGTCTCTTTCACGTTACTAAAAATCTAGGGGATTTTATATTGAACTTTGTAGACGACTTCTTATGCATCTCAATAAGTGAAAGAGATCACTTGAGGCACCTAGAGGCGCTATTTCAAAGCTTAATAAAATGGAACTTCACCTTAAGCTTTAAAAAATCAGAATTTTTCAAGAAAGAAACTAAATTCTTAGGATTTATCCTCTCAACGACGGGCATAAAACCACAGGAGAATAAAATCGAAGCAATCAAAAATTATCCAATTCCAAGAAACTTGAAACAATTACAAGCCTTTCTGGGTACTATTAATTTTTACGCGAAATTTACAAAAAATCATGCTCAAGAATTATTGTCATTATTAGAACTTCTAAGAAAGGAAAAACAAAAATCCTTGGGGTGGGGGGACAGACAACAACAAGCATTCAATAAAGTAAAGAAGCTTTTCGAGAAGGACGTTTGTCTTGCATACCCTGAGCCATCAAAACCATACATCCTCCGCTGCGACGCGTCCGATTTCGCAATCGCAGGTGCACTTTCACAGATCTATAAAAACGGAGATGAACGCGTGATTATATATATATATATATATATATATATATATATATATATATATATATATATATATATATATATTAGTAGGACACTAAAAGCATCCGAATTGGCATACTTTACGACAGAAAAGGAATTACTCGCTGTCGTGTGGAGTTTACAGAAACTAAACACCTACTTACGAACCGCGAAGATTTATATAAAGACTGATCACAAAGCTTTGACCTTCCTATTTAAAAGCAAATTCGTGGGCAACAGAATCCGTCGGTGGATTCTGGGAACGCAAGATTATAATCTAATAATTGACCACGTACCGGGCAAAGATAACGTTGTCGCAGATATGCTAAGCCGACACCCGGATTTCAACCCTGAAGAGCAAAGAAAACCGGGAGAAATCATCATTGCACTTTTGAAAGCAAAAAAATTTTCTAAAGATTTAATGAACAAATTTTATATTATATAAATTAATTACTAGATATTTTGATAACAAGAATCAAAATATAAACCCTATTTACATAATTGAAAATGATATAATTTATAAAAAGAATCAGTCAAATCCATATAAAATAATGGTTCCTAAAGAAATGATAGAACCTCTCATTCTTCAAACACACGAAACTTATGGTCATGTAGGCGCGAAAAAAATAATTCGGGTGTTACAAGAAGATTTTTACATAAAAAATTTAAGACATAAATCACAAAAACTCATTTCATTTTGCGACTCATGTCAAAGGAACAAAGTTTCCACTAGACCATGCGTTGCGCCAATGGAACCCATAATTCCGGAAGCGCCACACGATTTACTATCAATCGACTTCTTTGGTCCGCTACCAACCGGACGCGGCGGCATGAAACACATTCTTGTAACAATAGATGCGTTTTCAAAATTTGTTGTACTATATCCAATCCGTAGGAGAACTTGCGCGACAGCGAGAAGAAAAATATTTAACGAGTAGATTTTATTATATGGAAAACCGAAGCGCATTTCCTGTGATCACGGTCCACAATTGACAGCAAAGGCGTGGATAGAAAAATTACAGAAAGAAAACATTGATTTAGTATTTCCATCGATTCGACATCTGCAGAGTAATATAGTCGAACGCGTAAACAAAGAACTTGGGAGATTCTTTAGAACATTCACCAGCGAAAACCATACCGGTTGGGTCGGATATATTAACATTATTCAGACTATTATAAATGAGACTACAAACTTTACTCCACTCGAATTACATTTAGGTATAAAGCCAAAACGGGCGTGGAAAAATTGGATCCATATAATTGAATCAGAAAGTGAATCGTCACACGAACAAAAAATTTTCTTAGCACGCGAACGAATTATTTCAAAAGCTAAAAAGCGAGCTGAAAAACATAATTTATTAAAAAAGCCATTTTTTGTTGAATTTCACTAAGGAGATGAAGTCCTTGTAAAATCCAACAATATATCAGATTTAGAAAATAAAAAAATCTCGAAATTCTTTTCCATTTATGAAGGTCCATATGTCATTCAAAGAAAAATCGGAAAAACGTCATATTTTTTAAGTGACCAAGAAAATCAAAAAGAGAAAGGTCGTTTTCACATAAGTGATTTAAAAAAATATAAACGGAAATGTTCAGAGACCCTAGCATAAATAATTATTGTAAGAGTACATATATACATATAATGTTATATGTAATGAAAAAATTATTCATCGTACAAACTTACCCTACAAGTAAACACTTTTATTATTATAAAATTACATAAAGAATTGCAAATAGGCTAAATACTTGTAGCGGAAATAAAATTTCGAATGTAAAAAACTATGCAAATACGGCTTAAGCATGGTTCGCAAAGCCTAATATAGGAATATAGACAAAGCTACTGTCTTCCCCTTTTCTCATCAAAACATTACAATACCGTGCCAATACCTTCAAAACAAACCCCCCCCCCCCCACGAGTTTGAGGGGTACAGTTCCTCACACACGTTTTTTCTACAAATTTGGACCTATATAAGAGCAAATTAGAGCTGAATATCGCCAGTATATTCCTAGAAGTCGCAACTATTAAGCGCTTTTAGAAATACCAAAAATTTGTAAAGATGGGACGCACTTTGAAGCGCTCAACAAACATATCAGTGGTTGATCCACGCAAATTAATCTCCGGGCAGGACGTTTGGGTCCAGACTGTCCAACTTGGACAGGAGGCAATCCAGCCCGGAGCTCGCGTAATAACGCCACGTACAACTGAAGAACGCGCGCGATTAGCGTATACATGGAAGTCGCGTGATGTCCGAATGCCGTACGGTCGGGTGGTCCAATGTTACCTACCACAGACCCCCACACCAGCAGAGGAGAGCCTTACACCTCCTTCTTTACCTCCAACAAGACCACGCATCATCACCCTGGAGCAATATCGCCGACGATCCAAGAGGGCCCGCAAGATCCAGGAAAAGCTACACGCTTTATTTGATACGCCAGCCATCAACAACACCACCACCAACATAACACTGGCAAGGAATGAGGTCCTCGATGCAATACTCAGAAATCCAGCACAAACGGTGAACCCGTACGCCACCTACGGATACGGGAACAGCATCTGGCAGCGGCAGGTACGGCTGGATTTTGAGAATGCATGGAAGTCTTAAAAAAAAGGAGGAGGTGAGGCAGAAGAGGAGTAAGTGTGAAAAATAAACGGCACCAGAAGGTAAAGAATGCTCGGACCTGACCTAAAATTAAATCATTGCTTTTAAATCAATTTGTTCTCTCTCTCTCTCTCTTGACCTGCTGTCGGAACAACGACCCGGGTCAGCAAATGCTCACAGCTCTTTAGTACATAAATAAGTCAAATAGCTTGTACAGGACCACAAAAGAGTCGTGACCGTTTCAAATATACTGTCAATATTTTCCAACGAAAGCAAGAGTAGGGCCGAAAGAATTTTTGAACTTCTTGATCCAGAGACACTTAAGGATTTAAAAGAGGAAGAAATAACTCATATTAAGGAAATTATCCGGGAGAATCCACACATCTTCGGGCTACCTGGAGAGAAACTTAAGGCAACAACACTGGTGTCACACAAGATACCTACTATTACAAATGTTCCAGAACAATCGAAAGGATACCGACCATGTCAGGAAGTTCCGTCGCTTGATGAAGAGACTAGACTACGCCAACTTGACTATCGAGCCCATGAAGTGTCAATTTCTACTGCGAGAGGCACACTTTTTAAGACATATTGCTGGAGGCGGAAAAATCCGAGCAGATTCTACGAAAATAAAAGCAGTAAACAAATTTCCAATACCAACAAACGCCAAAAAAGTGAAACAATTCTTAGGACTCGCAGGTTATTACAGGCGCTTTATCAAAGACTTCGCGAAATCAGCAGCAATTCTATCTAGACTGTTGAGGAAAAACGAGCCCTTTGTGTGGAAAGAAGAGCATCAGCAAGCCTTTGACCAACTACGAACCGCATTGTGCGAGGAACCAGTGATGAAGGCACCAGACTTGACTATGCCCTTCTTAGTAATAACCGACACATCTGATTACGCCATGGGGGCCATTTTAACTCAAGGACAGTTAGGCCGCGACCAGCCCTGCGCTTCTGCATCACGAGTCATCAAGGGAGCAGAGCTAAGATATTGCACCTACGACAGGAAACTACTAGCGGTCGTGTTCGCAAAAGATCAATTTGGACACTACCTCGCAGGACGCAAATTCACGGTAGTAACAGATCACGAGCCCCTGAAACATTTTTTCACCACCAAAAAACCTGATCTATGATTCAACAGATTAAAAGCAGAGCTCAGAGGCTACGAATTTGATATAGTGTACAGACCCGGAGCTCGCAACGCAGATGCACTCTCTAGAAACCCTATCCTCGACAAAGGAGAAGAAAATCCAGAAAGGCCAAAATCAGAATTGTATGAGTTGCATATAAACAAGAGCACGACGCTACGATATTACGGTTTAAAGCAACAAAGAAAAGCGGCAAATCCAAAAAGCTTCCTGAATCGGCCGATACTGCAGACAGAGAGAGGATATCGACAGAATCTGAAAACTCTGGAAACCCAAGAGAAAGAAAACGACGAGTCATAGTTTACACCGAGAGCACGGATCCAAACAGATCCTCAGACGACGAATGGTAACCTAAAACTGGAACAAAAGTTGGCAAAAAGAGAGTCTATAAGAAGGTACACGGCGAGAAAAAAAGGAAAATATACCCGACATGTTACAAATTACCCGACGCACGCGAAACATTAGAGCCGATTCTCAGTCAGGCGGACCCGAACAATGTCTTGAGAAAACTGCGCAAGGAGTACAAGCCGCAAGCACACCACAAACTCAGGGAACGAACTACAACGACGACCCTAAAAGGCCCGTACGAAAGCAAACCCTTAACAGAAGTCCGCCAAAATTTCACAGATATGACATGGAAATCAGCGAAGAAAGCAACGGTAGCTTAGGAAGCGACGCCGAAGATGAACCCCTAAGAGCTAATCAAGGAGAGCGAGAACAAGAGGTAGAAAGTTCACACAACCTCAGGGAAAAAGAGCATTCACTGGATCGCCACAACTTATCACAGCCACTAACACGGAGACGAGTACCAAACGGTAGCAACAGCCATGAAACATCAAGGCCAATTCCTCAGAAAACGAATAGCGAGACGAGCAACGTAGGCCTCAGTAATAAACCAACGAGCGCAGAATCACCAATAGCGAACCTCCGACAGACATTGTTCGGCAAGGGAAATGAATTTCGAACCCGCCACACCGTAGACTTAGAGGAGATAAGTAGACAAGATAAGTCGGGAGTCCTAATCAAAACATGGGAAAACGGAGCGCAAAGTGGCAACGAGATACCCGACGGAATGAGAGACAACAAGAGAAATCCAAGCACAGAGACACCATACGAAAGTATAGACTCCCCACAGCCGATTCTAGCCACGCACGTTCCCGCAGCCCCAGACAACAGTCACCCTAGCACTCCAAAACGCACTCTCCTCATCTACAGACCAAGGAAAGATTTCTATCATATTACACCGCAAATAGACGATCAAGCCAACAATGAACCCTTGCCTGAAAGCAATGCTTCAGACGCATCCAGGGGAGACATCGATGTAAGCCTCCATAACAAGAAAAAACACGACAATACTAGTCCCATAATGGGAGGAAGCCGCGACGGGTCCGAAGAGCCAATGGAGGACTCGTTTACCGATCAACCAGCGAAAGATCGAATAGCGGAAACTAAGGGCACGTCGCCCAGGGCTCAGCCAGCTCCGACACCACACACTGGAACTGACTCAGATGCAATGGCCCGACGGTATTACGTGTACTCACAGCGTGAAGATTGCGCAGAGCCATCCAAACGATTGACGCATGAGAGAAACATTCCCATGGAGCCACCGGGAAACTGCCTGTTCAATTCGATAATAAAAATCTTAAATCTGCAAATGACACCAAGCCAACTGAGATACAAACTCTTGTGTAGCCCACATGTGGAAACCTGTGGTGATCCGGAAGAGGCACGGCGCATCTTGCTATCAGAAGTTGAGTACGGAGACGCAGATTGCATATACGCATTCTCGAGGGAGTTCGGATATAACGTGTGTGTACACTTCCAAGCAAATAGTCGAAACAATTACTGTCACTTCGATCTAAACGAAGGCAAGGAATTTATACACTTACATTTAGCGGGCAATCACTTCACTCCGTACGTCATAACAGAAGACGAATTCGACGAAGAATCAGAATCTGAATCAGAGCAGGAAGAACAACCCACTAACTTACAAAGAAACCGGCACGTAAGAGAAGCCATGGCACGCTACTTAATAGCCGAAGCGCGACCAGAACAAGATTCAACAGAGTAGAAAAGAGACCCTAATGATAAGGAGCTATTCACTGGGGTACAGAGCCTGAACGATCACCCGTTCGCGCATAAATGCAACGTAGCTTATATTTTAGCAGAAGACATGATCCTCAATACAGAAGTACTAAACGCCTTGATAGAAAGACGCTACATACACGCAGAAGAACTCTTAGAAACAGTAACTTAGACAGTTTGTTCGAGGATGCGCAGGGTGCCAAGAAAAGAAACTGGTGCGGGTAAAAACAAAGCTACCAATGCTTATCACGGATACCCCATCGCAACCATTTGACAAAATATCAATTGATTTCTGCGGACCAATGCCCCAAACCGAACGAGGAAACCGATACATATTAACCATCCAAGATAACTAAAACCCTCATTTCCGATCAAGGAGCACACTTCATAAACCGAGTGATGGAAGAATTCGCACGTATATTCAGAGTCAATAAGTACTCAACAACAGCGTACTATCCCCAGTCCAACGGCGGAATAGAACGAATGCATCATACACTTAAAGAGTACATTAAAATTTATATCAAGGGCAACGATAATTGGGATGAAGTAGTACCATTAGCACAGCACGTACGTACGACGACTATCTTGCTAACACAACAGAAGCTTACAATGGCAGCGATGAATCTAGTACAATCAATTGCCACGTTGTAAACGTCGCAGCCGCGTCGAGACGAGGAATCTCGTTCGATGCGGCCAAACCCTAAGTGCGCGGAAGAAACAAGCGAGTCGGGGAACGGGCTAGCTAACCGTCATCGTCGGCGCGAAAGTGAGCATCGTTGGCGCGAGAGCGAGCCTCGTCGGCGCGCGCGCTGATAGGTCCTCCGCATGTCGCGAGCCAATCAGCGGGCGCCGATGCGCGGCTTGCTATCCGCGCGGACTGGCAGCCAATCGGGAGCCAGCAAGAAGCGCGGGCCCGACGAGCACGAAAGGAGAGCGAGCGCGAGAACGAGCGGGGAAGTCGGAGAGTTCTCTCACGACTGTCGACGGAGCACGTCGACGTTTGTGAGAGTTTAGTGCGTCCTCCTCTGCTTGTCGATCCGAGGTCGACGAATAGAGGAGATTGGGAGAGTCTCCCAAGAGTGTGCGAGTGTGTTTCAGGTGCAGCGCGTCGGCACTAGGAAGTGCCAACGCCCGGACGAGCCAACTAGCGTTCTCCCCGTGACGATCGCGTCAAATCCCACGAAACAAGAAAAATCCTAGCGCATGCAAGGCGTTAGGTGTTGCGCACGTGTGTTGGGAGGCACAGCGTCGCACAATACACCGCTCTAAACACATCTACGACAGGAAATTAAATGTGCAACACTTTAGAGAAGGAGAAATAATATATGTTCTCAAGGAGCCCAAAGTCGGCCAATTCAAACCCGAATATACGGGCCCGTGCGAGATCATAGCTATTAACTACTCAACACACAACGCGAAGATACAAAAAGGGGATAAAACACGGATAGTAAATATAAATAAACTTAAACGATATATACCGGAAATTGAACAGGAGCAGGGTACTAATATAAGTATAGAATAAAAAAAAAACAAAAAGAAATTGCAACAAAAAAATACATGTTACTGCAGGTAAAGGGTATAAGCCAGGAAAATTATAAATAAAATAATATAAAATCACTATATAAGAATAGCAAAATAAATAAATACAATACCGGAAAAGCTCGAACATCTAGCGACCCCCGGACGCCGCATAAAATAAAGAAACATTCAATCGAGGTCCGGATCCAGACCCACACGAGCCAGATGAAGCCATCTTTCCTTCTCTACTCTGGAAACATCAGAGAAGTATGTAAGGGAAGAAAGCAGCTTCTAAGAAAATATGACCACAAAGAGCACTTAATAATGAATACTTACCAATAAATTCACAAGGAGATAGAGCAACAGCACGAGGCACCAAGAGCACTCGAAGAAAATCACGCAAACAGACAACAAAACAGACGGACAGCAATTCAGCTAGCAGTGAGGTAGAAAGGAGCGAGCACGACCAATTTATACAAACAAGCAAAGATTCCCCTAATGGCAATCTCGCACAAATTCTGTCAGTGGGGATAGACGAAAAATGACGAGACAGCGTCAGCACTCAGTTCGGAAGGCAAGGTGCGACGGCAGGCGGTGCAGCGCGCGACGAATGTCGGGAACGAAAAACGCGAACGCATACAAAATATTACGAACGATATTACGATACAATTATTTAACCGCGAGACAATTACGATTCTTTAACTATGTAAGGCCTAATTTAGTTATCGCAGGAACGGCTAAAAGAACATTAACGGTATCCGTAAGATTAACAATAAAAGGTCATTCGCTACGTAAAAATAGGGATAATATTACGAGGAATAATTAAGCAAGCAACACTCACTTAAAATTTACAAAATCAGAAATACGGCAGATGCGAAAGTTAGTGTAGAATAAAGCCAATAAAAGGAGAAAACAATATAATAAAAGAGCACGGAATGAAATTAGCAAAAGACGACAAGAAAATTTCGCCCACCGGACGAACGGCGGAATGAAATAAGAACCCCATTACCTCAGCGCTATAGCAGCCAAGGTCGAGAAGGGAACACTAGCCGAATCAGCAGATACTCATCGGAGGAGAAAACTACGATTCAAAAAAAAATTTACTGCCACTACGCCATTCAAAAAAATGCGTACATATAAAATAGAATTCGTTATACTTGGAATCCCGACAATTCTCTGTACGATATCATTGACGGACCTGGCCGGCATAAAACCAGAAGCAGCAAAAGGAAGCTGAGGGAACTAATGCAACAAAGGAAAAGAGGCAGGGATATCAGTAACAATGCAAACATATCTCGAGGCTCTACCGAACGCCTCGAGTAAAGCTATTCATTTTATTTTAAGGCACTAAGAAAATAATAGGGAATCTCCCTATCCTCAATAAGTATACAAGTAAGGATGGTTAACTATACAATTACAATTACGATCTTCGGCACATACTAAAATAAGCCATTAATTAAACAACAAAATAAAGTTTACAATATCAGGAATAATAGTAGTAACACAAAAAATTACAAACACATATATCACCTTCGATTACGAACGTAGAATAGGACAGAATTCATAACGGGACACGGAATCAATGTGTCTCTATACGATATTCTCTACGATCGTACATTTCAACTACACTCACTTTTACGCTTCACCCCATTAATCGCACTCATACAAACGCACACATAATTAAAATAAGCGATCAATCAATGCAAACGGAGCAAACCAGCGCGAGAAAGGAACACGCTACGATCTAGAACAAATCCTCTCATGTTCGACGCTGACTTTAAGTCCCCACACCAACGGCACGCCTTTTTCGGTGTACCTCCGGGCGCATGGGCGATCCGGTGGTGGCGCATCAAATGACATTTTTGTTTATATATCTTGGGACACAAGGAACAGGCGTGATGCTTGGAACTGCCGTCAAAGTCGCACTCCACTTGCGCATGTGCCCGCATATGTGGCAACAAAGAAGTGGTGAAAGGGCACCCGTCGGTAGGACAAACATGCCTCCGGAAAAGCCGATCCCTCACGACAGCCGTCACGGTGGGATTGGAAGGAACATAACCCACAGCATTAGAAGGACAACGGCAGGTGACGAACCGATCAGCACCAGCATTCCACCTAGGGCCCCCGACATTCACGGCCTCGGCAACGCTGATGCCTAAGTTGATCACCTGGTGATATATACCCGGCCCTACGTAGACAAGGTCCCCGGGCCGCTGCGTGATGAACTGGTGCGGAATGTTGCGAGCCTGAAGATACTCGGACGTAATGCAGATATTCTTATGATTAGCCGGAGTCGGACAACCTTCCAGATAGTCAGAAACATTATCGCGCCCTAGAAGCCTCAAGCGGCCAATAGAATCCCCTAGAGCCACCGTCAAATCATAGAAACTCCGGGGATGCACGAGGAGCCACCCCTTCCCCGAGCCCACTTCGCCAAACCGAATCACATTGGCGCTGTCAAGGTAGTTGTCCTCCACATGTAAGTCAGTCACAGCATACCGCCCCGACACGTACACCGAGGGTTCATTAACCCCGAACGCAGCTAGGGCTTCAGGATTTCGGGCAGGATGATGGTGCCACGGCAACTCGCAGAGACGAGAAGTAATTCCCACCGACGCTGGAGTAGCATTCTGCCAGTAAACAGGAGAAAGACGACCCGAAGCGACGTCGCGGACGCACTGGTCGAAGAAGGCGCGCGTGTCAGCCAACGAGCAGAGATCAGGCGCACCTGTGCGAAAAGGAACCTAACAGAAAGGAAAAGGGAAACCAAAGAAATAATATAAAAAAAGGGGTAAAATGACATACTAACGACAAGAGTAGCAAAAGGCTTACCCCCATTCTCTTAAACAAATCCTCGGGAGACGCAACCAGGGCACCCTCATCCCTCATTTTCGGATTCAGAAAGAAATCCGGCTCTTGAGTGCACAACAAACGTTGCTCAGAGAAGGCGGGCTGCCCCACTAAACAAATTTTCGCGAACTCAGCACACATGTTGCGGTAGCAATTTCTCCGTCGGACGTCGCGAAACTAAAAGAATAAAAAAAAAAAAGAAAAAAATTTTTTTTTTCAGTAAACACAAGACAGACCAACAAAAGGGAACAAACGAGACAGTAACACAAAAAAAAACACCCAAATTAAACATAAATAACTTACGCAACACCAAGCCAGTTCGAATAAAATCGGCGGCAGACCGCTACCGGACAGATAAAGCAGTTGAAAAACACACAAGGATAAACGTACACATGAAATTACACTAGGGTTTCAAGGAATGCTATGCAGACCTCAAACACAAACTACACCTTTTGTGTCAAAATAATAACTCGTAAAAAAAGCAAAATAATCTAATATAACCATTTTTAATAATTCCAATGATTCTAACATATTCAATAGTACGGTTATAAACCAACAAAAGAAAATTATTAATAACGAATTCCGATACTCTTGATGTAGAAATTTTATAACACTCACAAATTATAACGCCACCGCATCACATTCTTCTACCCATCTTCATACAATAGTTCCAAACACGAGACAATAAATAGCTCAATCTATCATATTTCCGCACTAGAGGGGGGATCGTTACACGGATCCGCACAAAAAACGAAAGCAGGATCGTCATTAATCACGCATATACACACATAAAGCGGGAAGCTCAACACTCGAACAAAACAAAAAAAATTAAACTAATGCTTGAACTCCGGGGAGATAATACACCAAAAATGTCATAAACAAATACTTACAACATACACGCAGGGATCACTTTCAACGGCCGTAGGAGCCTGCATAAGCCGCATCGCATCATCTAAATTAGCCATCTCGCGAAACCTCACAAAATCGGCACTAAAGTCTACCATTTTTACAAAAAAAGAGGGACCACAAAAGGATAGAAAAGCTCGAAAATTAATAGGATTACTGAATACAAACGAGAGCACGTGGCGACAAAGTAAGGAAGAACAAATGAACGCATGCAGAGCACACGAAGCAGATACCAGTAGCAGCGTACCACATCGCCGAACACGCAAAAAGACGTCACGCAACATATATAGATATACTCCCAACGATCCCGTACCGCAGTATATATAGATATACAGTACACGATCCCGTACTGCATTATGCGCGAAAAGACGTCAAGCAACATATATAGATATAATGCCAACGATCCCGTACCGCAGTATATATAGATATACAAAAAAGATGCCGCACACATACATGAAAATGAAATTTTTTCAGAAGACCCTACAAGTAAAATAAAGTTAATACAACCCTTGTACACATGTTAACAAATATTTTAAGCACCCCCACAAGTTTCTAGGTGCTATAGTTCCCAAATAAACCGACAAAAACAGAATCATATACAGCAAACGCTGATCAAAAGCTGAACTCCAACTTTCAAAAACTGAAATTTAAACCACAGCTAATTACAAGAATATAATTATAGTAGCATGGGCTACATACAAAAACACACTAAATTTCAAAAACACAAAGCCCTGAATCAAATAACAAGCCTACTATGCCATACTCAAGAAATCATACGCGCTAATTCAAATGTTCACCAAGGCCCCGGAATGACATTTTTCCAGAAAACCGTGCAAGTAAAACAAGGCTAATAAAACCCTTCTATATATGTTAACAAATGTTCCAAACACCCACACAAGATTACAGGTGCTATAGTTCGAAACAAAACGACATCATGAAAATCAAAACAGCAGAAGCTAATCAAAAGTTAACTTTTAAATACCGAAATCTGAACCACGGCTAGTTATAGAAATATAATTACTGTAGCATGAGCTACACACAAAATCGCAAGAATACAAAATCCTAACTCGAATAATAATAATAACAGCAGGAAGGAAGGACTTTAGGGAAAGGATTGTATCAAGGGTCGAAATAAAAACATCCAAATAAAATAAAAATTAATCTATACATATATTTCAAAAAAGAAGAAAATTTTGTAAAATAATAAAATCTATAATCTATCGCCATCGGTCCACGCATCACCCCAGGCACGGCACCGGAACCCATTCCTACAACAAAAAAAAAAACAAATAAATATTAAATAAATATACAAATTTTAACGCACACGAAAGCGCCTGACGCGAAACTTACCTGCGTGCCCGAGAGGCGAAGGTAGGGGGCTGGGTCGTCCTGAGACTGCCCGCAGATCCGGCAGGACGCCTCAGGAGCGTCCCAGTCCTCTTGGTGGCACGGTGTCCACCCACCCGGCTCGTCCCCCACGGGGACAACACGGTAGGAAATCTAAAAAAAAAAAAAAAAAAGAAATACGAAATTAGAACTAATTGCTTGAAGAAAAAAAAATATAACAAATTTACATGCAAAGAAAAAATATATATATATAAAACAAGGGATGTACCAACCTGCACCCCAGCAGCCACACGCCTCACGTACATGGCAGCGGACGACGCAGAGGGCTGCCGGCAGATCACACATCGGCCGTCCACATAAATGCTGGACCCAACCATCCCGTGGCAGGGATACGATGGTTGAGGCCCAACATCCACCGCCTCGTCTGCCTCGCCCGCAGATTCCGTCTCCGTCCCGTACCCGTCGTCACACGACTCGGGATCGGACTCGTGCATCTAAGATAAACAAAAGAAAAGAAATAAATTTGTCAATCAAAAAAAAATTTTTTAACAACAAAAATAGAGAAGCCAAGGCGAACAAGAACAACTTCACCTACCTCTACCTCTGGCACCTCCTCTACGCTGGGTCCCCATAACTGCACAGCCATAACGAGTTATAAAAAAAAAAAAATCTACTACAAAAGCGACGCGCTAAATCGAGGCACAACACTGAACAGAATCAAGAAAAACGCAGAGAAAATAAAAGTGCAAACCCGACATAATCCCCTACCCCGACACAAGATCGCATCTCGCGAAATCTGAGGTAACAGATAAGCAACGAAAACCTCGGCGCGGCTAAAGCTAGACGCAAATAATATTCGCTAAAACATAATAAATTTCTTAGCCCATCAAAGGGACCCCATACGGAAACATTCTATGAAGCCCTCATCTGGCTATATGTATATAGCCTAATAGTTCAAACGAACAAATAAAATTGACGAAATTCGAGACTCTAATATTACTAACCCACAAGAGAAAAAAAATGCGACTATAAGACACCGCTCTTACAGGTGCGCGGAATCCAAGGAAACCAATAGAAGAATCACCATACAAGCCATCAACCATAATCCACGGTTATGGATTGAAAAACTGAATCCTTCGGCAACCTCCAGCACATCATGGAAAACAATACAACGCATAAATCTTGAAGCATTCTTCAATAGATGGAACAAACTATTAACGAGCCTGGACATATTGACAACATTCTGCAAACAAATAAACACAGCATGCCGGTACGACCAACAGCTGTTTAAAATACGTCAGCAAATCGAAGAGACGGCGAAAAACGCGGACAAAATAAAAGAGCTACTACAAGGTCACGAAACCACACAGAAACCGAGAATCAAGAGAGCCTGGTTCTCAGCGATAGGAAAAATTAGCCGCACCATATTCGGAACCCTAGATGAGGAAGCCGGAGAAGAAATCCAGCAACTAATCAGCATAACAGCTAATGATACGAGACAACTCGCTAAATTACTAGCAAACCAGACCGAACTCGTCCACACAGAATTCGGCATCCTACATGAAAAAGCCAACGAACTAGACAAGGTCATGGACGAGCTGATAGCCGATCAAGCAGCCCTACGGAAATAGGAAGAAATCGAAGAAGCCTTAAACTTATTGGAAGACAACGTAATACAATACGAACTAGATACGGAAATTCTTACGGACTATGGCGATTACGATCTATACAAAGCATCTTCCCTACCGATCAAACAAAAATCACTAAACACATCAGACACGTTTGCCTACATTTGGCCAGAAACGAAATATTTTGCTCTAGAGCAAGGATCGAACGCCTATATCCCCATCTCC
Source organism: Trichomalopsis sarcophagae (assembly GCA_024372645.1). Classification (NCBI taxonomy): domain Eukaryota; kingdom Metazoa; phylum Arthropoda; class Insecta; order Hymenoptera; family Pteromalidae; genus Trichomalopsis; species Trichomalopsis sarcophagae. The sequence continues at coordinate 93,331 of QLSS01000305.1, read as the reverse complement.
CTGGACGCACTGAACAAGTGCAAGAAACTTAATAAACTTTACATATGCCAGAACACAGAGCCGGTTCACGAAATTAACGACCGCACGAGCTGTGAAATTCAAATCAGTACCGGTAAAACCCCCATAAACTTATCAGAATGTAAAATAAAGGTCATGAAGTCAAGGGATACATTCTGGATACGTACAAGCACTCCAAACACCTGGGTATTCTCTACAAATAAAAAAGAGAAGCTGTTCTCTAGCTGCAAACGATTGACAGATAGCACGATAGTCATTGACGGCGTAGGCATACTGCGCCTGCTGCATGGATGCACCGCACACACGAACACAGTACGACTCATAGCGTCACGCGAAGTACGCGTTAACTATTCAACGGTACTATTTAACGAAACGGAATTGGATATAGGATTGTGGATAAACAAAACAAACGACGCGTCGTTAGCCCTTATCAAAAATACGCTAGAAAAGGAAGGTATAGCAAAACCCTTAAACCATAGGAGGGATATGTTCTCACGTTTGCTAAAAACGGGAAAGGACTTTCGCGATATCATTGACAAAGCAAAAAGACTAGGCGAATATAAGGATATCTACGGAAGATACTCGTCCCTCCAGTCAACGGTAACTTACTCAGGAACTGGCATACTCGCGTTCATCATAATAGTAGTAATCATATGGAAAGTTCTCACAAAAAGGGGGGCCCCGCTACTAAACCGCGATAGATTGATTTCAGGACACAACACCCATATGCAGCTGGGCACTAAGCGCCCACAGATGTATGAGACCAGACAACCGGAGATGGCAAACCAGGGCCTTCCATACTACCTGCCGATGCAACCAACAGGCCTCAGCCTCCCGAATCTACAGCATCTAGCCGCAGCCAACGGAATGCTTCTTCAGCCAGCCCTGATGCCGAGGGACTCAAGGCTAAACCCACAAATGATTGGCACCAAGAACAACGGAGATTCAAGACGCAGCATAAGATTAAGCGAGAGCATATTTTAAGAAACTAAAATGAAAGAGAGATTCGCTAGGTAGTTTTATTGTACGATAGGATTACGCAAACACAGACAACGGCTCACTACACTACGCACATTTATGTAGCTATTACACACCAGAGAAACAAAAAAATTTGTTAACCGCTCGATCAACCTAAGCAAAATCATTAACCGCTCGATCATCCTAAGCAACGACTGTTAACCGCTCGATCAACCTAAGCAAAATCATTAACCGCTCGATCATCCTAAGCAACGA
>QLSS01000305.1:72589-84768 GCA_024372645.1 Trichomalopsis sarcophagae | reverse complement strand
TCTCTCTCTCTCTCTCTCTCTCTCTCTCTCTCTCTCTCTCTCTCTCTTTCCAAAGGGACAGAACTAGTAGCGATCGTCAGACTGCTATTTCTCTCTCTCCTTTCTACAAAACAGATTTCTAATGCTATTAGTACCAACTCATAGAGTGGTACAGCCCCGGCAGAGAGTAGCATGGAAGAGAGAGAGAGAGAGAGAGAGAGAGAGAGATTTCTACCTCGGCGGTTACCCCGTTGCATACAGGATGCTGTAGGAAGAAAACCGGTACTAATAGCAGGCGAGTTCAGCGCCTGGGCAGTAGAGTGCTATTGGAACCATTCGCCCTCCTTGACTTGGTCTTGGTTAACAAAGGATGCTCTTACACATTAAGTAAAACGAAGGATTATGACAAAGAGATATTTCTGCTAGCACTACACGAAAAAGACAAACTAGCAATAGAAGCGTGGACGCAGTGCATACAAAAATCGCAAGCGACCCAACGAAAAAATCGATAAGCCTTATGCGTGGTCGCCATTGTCTCATGTATATTTCGCATGAGGTCCATAAGATTTCCGATAGGTCGCTTGCGATTTTTGTATAATGAGCGCTCAGACGTTTTTTATATACCTCTCACTTGCCTGAAACCTGCCTATTTCGTTCAAAAAAGCAAGCGTTCAGAAATTATTTCTAAGTGTGTTTCATGCAATAAACCCAAGTTCTTCTTTCCGTGTAAAAGAAATATAGCTATACGGGACCGCGAATGATAAGGTCGAACAAGTGATGGGAAACACTTCTAAAGCCCTATATATATATATATATATATATATATATATATATATATATATATATATATGTTGAAACTGCCTTATTTGCATTTTAAACCTTAAAATATAAAAATCTGAATGTTTGATCCACACTCCGACAACCTCAATACAGTAAAAAGATACCTTTCTAAAGTAAAAAAGTAGCTGTAAAGTTTTAGAATGGGACTGACCTTCTACTTGAAGTTATGTAAAAACAAACATGATATAAAGGCTAATAAGTAGTTTTACATGCAAATTTGACACTTATAACCTAGTAAATTTCATGTCTACCGATACAAACGTATGTTGTTTGAGTCAGGTAGAACATATAAAATATGTATGTGTGTGTGTGTGTGACAGTTTAGTGGAAAATTAAAATTTTCATCTTCGATTGCACAGAGAAATACCCCTATTCATATATGTGTGTGTGTTTTTTTTTTATGTGGCAAGCTCTGCACAAGTGACCCTCACACACACACACCGGATCCCCACAGGTACTATTGTTGAACAATACTTTCGTGGGGCCCGTTAACTAGGCTTTTTTTTTTTGGCTTCTCCTTTAAAGTTTGACATTTTCGTACATCCTTCATCCACCAAGGTGATTAGAGGTTCAGGATCAAACACGTCATTTTCATGACTTCCTTTTGCATTGTTCAGTCGTCTGCTTCCTGCCGCATCGTCCGGTCGTCTACTTCGAGCAGCATCGACCGGCCATCCTCTGGACAAACTCAACTCAGTTACCTATGTTCCTCAGCATCGGTTTGAGTTGCACTAAGAGGTACTTAACCCAAGCTCCTACATTCCTTTGCATCAGGCATGGGAGTGAGAGCGCAACTCTGCGACCTACGTTTCTCTGCATCAGTCCGGGAAGAGTTTCGTATCTATTACCTAGTGGCCTTCGTCTAGCAACAGGTTTACTCAGCTGTTTAGCTTCATTCTCCTTTATTCTCTTTGTCATTTCTAACATTATTGATAATAGTCCTTACGTAATTGTTTACTGCGCACCTGTCATGATTGACTTAGGGGTCAGCCTATCCTAAAGGTACCGCTTGAGTTCCACTTGTTCCATTTCGTATCGCGAACATTTGCAGAAGACATGCTTTCCATCTTCGTTTGCTTCCAAATATACAGGGCAATTTGGATTATTCTTTATCTTGAAGCTGTGTAGGTAGGCTCAAAAGCACCCATTTCCGCTAAAAAACTGCGTAAGGTAGTAATTCACTCCCCCATGTTGTCTATTGATCCAGCCAACAATACATGGTATAAGGCGGTGCGCCCATCGCCCATTCCCACTAGAGTCCTATCGTCTTTGCCACTCAGCAAAAGTTTGTTCCTTTACGGATTTCCAAACTTCTTTTTGAGTATCGTCACCACGCCGATTTTCTTCGTATATATTCTTTCGTTCTGCTGCTAGAAGGTCAATAGGCGGCATACTTGAAATAACGCCCACTGCGTCTTCTGATACTATTCAAAAGGCATAAGCGATTAGCAATGCACTTCTCCTATAAACTGTTGACAGCTTTTGGACATAGGACTTCACCAAAATAGCGTCCGCTTATATTTGGGCACCGTATAACATAATTCATGTAGTTACACTGGCTAGGAGTAACCTTCGGCTCTGCCTTAGCCCACCTACACTTGGCATTAGTTGCGATAGTACAGCACCGACTTTTCCTGCCTTATTGCTCGCCGTCGTCAGTGTCCTTCCACTGACAGAGTTATTATCTCTATTTTCTTCCTACTAGATATACTTCCTACTAAGGATAGCCTCCGTTTTATGGCTAGCAAGCTTAAGTCCAGCTGTTACAATGCCGCTACCCGAAGCGGATCTTGGGCGTTGTCGTCCAGATCGGACGAGTGGGTGCCTATCACCACTACACAGCGCGTCCTCAGGTTGCGGATAGAGGAACAGCCCCTGAGAAAGAGGTTAGCTGCGAATAAATTGAATAAGCAGCCGCGGACAGCCGATAGGAAAGGCGTGGGTGTGATGAGCCCATACTGTCGAACGCATTCATCTACAAACACTACGCAAGCACCACAACAAAAAATATTTCACATTATCTTTTATCTCTTAATCTAATACTTTCATCACACAGTACAAAAATGGGCAAATCTCCTGCTGCCGAGGAGGATGCGGGAGCGATGACAACTGTCCCGAAAGGGGATGTGTAGAATGATTCGTCACCTGGTCTTACGCGGTAACAATGCCAGCGAAGGAGCGCTGCCTTGCAGGGGGGCGCTAGGATGCGAGAATGGAACCGTACTATGTCTGACGACAAGTTCACACTATCCTCGTCAAAGTCGGAAAGCTCTCATACTTAGTTCTAGAGAGGTATTGGGGTTATCACCTCTAGAACGGTGGACTCACCTGCGATCGGAACAGGATCCAATGCGCGCGGGTTTAACATACTATCATGGCTCAAAAATCAAAACCAAACCAAAAGGGACTTAAGGGTCGGAACTTGGAATGTTCGCAGTCTATACAGAGCAGGCGCGTTTAAAGAACTCGTAAAGGAAGCTGATAGGTACAGTCTAGATTTGGTAGCAATACAGGAATCGCGGTTGCCAGATAGCGGAGTACTAGCATCGGGTAACTTCACGTACCTGTATGGCGCAGGCAGCGGGGGATCTCTAGGCACCGGATTTCTCGTAAGCAAAAGCATCATACATTCGGTTAAAAGTTTCAAATCCGCAATGATAGGCGCTCGTACATCATTATCGAAGGTGAATGGTATAGATATTTATTTATTAATGTACACTGTCCTACAGAGGACAAAGAAGAAGAAGCTAAGGATCTCTATTACGAAATTTTAGAGCAGGTAGTCGACCAGTTCGCGTTTTACGACACAAGAATAGTATTAGGCGATTTCAATGCTAAAATAGGTAGGGAGGAAATGTTTAGTCCTACTATAGGGAAGGAAAGCCTGCACGAAGACAGCAATGATAACGGTATTAAGGTCATAAATTTCGCGGCGGCAAAAGATCTTATAATCAAAACTACGTGTTTTAAGCAAAAGGACATACACGGAACCAAATTGATCATTTCCTCATTGAAAAAAGACGTCATACTAACGTCCTCGACGTAAGGGCTTATAGAGGGGCAGATAGCGACTCGGACCACTTCCTAGTAGTAGCCAAATTAAGAGCTAGATTAGTAGAGAATCAAAATAGTAATCGAACAAGCAAGGTAGAAAGCTTCGATATTGAGAAGCTACAAGATAGAACAGAGCGAATTAGGTACTAGACAGAAATTAATAACAGGTTTCAGGCACTTGAAGAAACAAACACATCGCCGGAGGGGAATGACGAACCGAATAGCTTATGGGGGGACATCGAAAAAACAGTAAAAGAGGCCGCCAACAAAGTACTGGGTAAAAAGAAAAAGCCAAAGAGCAAACCATGGTTTGACGAAGAGTGCGAACTCTGGTTTGAAAGGCGCAAAAAGGCTAAATTAGATAGCTTACACAACAGAAGTGATAGGACCGTAGAAGAGTATTCTAACGTAAGGAAACAGACGGGCGCGATCTACAGAAATAAGAAGCGGGAGTATCAAAAAAATCTTATTTGGAGAATAGAAACAAACAGTAAGAAAAATAACCCCCGTGAAAATCAGAAAGAGTTTTAGGAGTAGAGCGCAATTGACGAAGGACGAAAACGGGGACCTTGTAACAAATGACAACGAATTACTGTCGCTGTGGAAAAATTATTTCGATAAATTATTAAACGTGCACGAAAATAGCGAAGAATTAGGGGACGAAATTCACACTGCTAAACTCCACGTGGAGGAACCGAGCTACCAAGAAGTAGAGGCCGCGATTAAAAAACTAAAAAACAACAAAGCCGCGGGAAGTGACTCTATACCAGCCGAGTTAGTCAAAAATGGGGGCGTCGAGCTCACTTTTAAAATCTATAAACTAGTATGTGCCACCTGGAAAAATGAAAGAATGCCGGACAACTGGAAAGAATCCATCATCATACCGATTTTTAAAAAGGGAGATAAGACAGACTGCAATAACTATAGGGGTATCTCACTTTTAGCAAAGTGCTACAAAGTTCTGTCAAACGTAACACAAGCTAGACTCACCCCATACGCGGAAGATATAGTAGGAGATTATCAGTGCGGATTTCGGCGCAACAGATCGACGAGCGATCAAATGTTTACCATAAGAGAGTTGTTAGAGAAAAAGTTGGAATTTTGCGAAACCATACATCAACTATTTATAGATTTTAAAAAAGCGTAAGACTTTATCAAGCGAAGCAAAATGTATCAAATTCTAGTACTTCTCGGCGAACCAAAAAAACTCGTGAGATTAATTCAAATATGTCTGGACGGAAGCACGGGAAAGATCCGAGTAGGTGATAATGTATCAGAACCCTTCACGATACGCGATGGTTTAAAACAAGGGGATGGGCTCTCTTCGGTGCTGTTCAATTTAACGTTAGAGTATGTCGTTAGAAAAATGCAGGCTAGCTAGCTGGGGGCAACGCTTAACGTAACAACGCAGATACTAGGCTACGCAGATGATTTGGATATACTGGTGGATTGTAGAGAAACGGTAACAAGAAACGCGGAAATCCTCATAAAAGCGGCGGAGTATACAGGGTTAGAAGTGAATGAATCAAAAACAAAGTACATGATTGTGGATAAGCTAGGCTTCTGCAGAGGGGAGGGAAATCTCAGAGTTGGGAATTTTACTTTTGAAAAGGTTAGCGAATTCAGGTATCTGGGTACGACCATAAATGATAGAAACGAGATTAATGTCGAAATAAATAAGAGACTCCATTCGGGTAATGCCTGCTTCTACGCCGTGAGCTTTTTACTTAAGTCGAGGCTGTTGTCTAAAAACGTTAAAATAAGAATATACAGGACAATAATACTGCCGGTGGTTCTGTACGGGTGGCAAACGTGGGCTCTCACTAAGCAGGCGGACAACCGTTTTAGGGTATTTGAAAATAAAGTCTTGTGAAAAATATACGGGCCGAAGAAAGATCAGGAACAGGAGAATGGAGGAGACTTCACAATGATGAGTTACATAATCTGTACGCGTCACCAAATATTAACAGAATAATAAAATCACGCAGATTGGGATGGGTAGGGCACGTAGTGAGAATGGGAGACGACCGTACGGCAGTGCGTGTCATGAAGGGCAGGCCGATGGTAACGTGACCTCTAAGTAGACCTAGACGTAGATGGGAGGTCAACGTAAAAGCGGATCTAGTAGAAATAGGACGGGTGGGTGTCAATCGAAGAGGTGCATCTTGAGTGGGGTTGACACAAGACAGGGTAACGTGGAAGGTTTGCGTAGATGAGGCGATGAACTTTCGAGTTCCAAATGCCACTTAAAAAGAAAAGATGATTAGGGGTTCAGGATCAAACTCGTTTTCTTTATTCTGCATCGTCCAGCTGTCCACTTCGAGCAGCATTGACCGGCCATCCTCTGGACAGACTCAACCCCAACATCGGTCTGAGTAGCTATTAAAAGTATTCAACCCTAGCTCCTACGTTCCTCTGCATCGGGCCGAGAAGTAAGAGCTCAACTCTGTGACCTACTTTCCTCTACCATCAGTCTGAGGAGCGCTTTGAATCTATTACTTAGTGGCCTTCATCTAGCGACAGTTTTCTCAGCTGTTTCACCTTGTCCTTCCCTTCTATCTTTTTCGTCATTTCTAACCTTCTTGAGAATAGTCCTTACGTTACACTAACTAGGAGTAACCTTCGACCCTACGTTGGCCCACCTACATTTGGCATTAGTCGCGATAGTGCAGCACTAATTTTTGCTGCCTTATCGCTCACCCTCTCGAGATGATGCTTAGTCTGGCGTTCATGGTGATTCCCAGGTACAATGGTCGGCTGAGAGTCTATTTCGTGTATGTCCACTGACAGCGTTATTGTCCTTATTTTCTTCCTACTAGATATAAGGATAGCCTCCGTTTTATGGCTAGCAAGCTTAAGTCCAGTCTGCTTTAGCCAATCGTGGATTATACCTACTGCCTCGTCAGCGATTTCCGTCACCTTTTCCTTCCGCTTTGCTACTACTACTACTACTGCAATGTCACCTGCAAACCCGATAACTGTTGCACCTTCGGGTAGCTCTAGCCTAAGTACGCCATCGTACATAATGTTCCACAATAGTGGGCGAGCACTGACCCTTGTGGGACACCTCCGGTTACTTCATAGGTTTTCGTGCCACTCTCTGTGTCATACAAATGGGTTCTGTCTTTTAGGTAGTGAGACATAAGCTTCATATATATACGGATACCTTTTTTTCCTGTATCTTGTCCCAGCTGGCTAAGTTGAATGCATTTTTATCATCCGGCGTAATAATAGCACAGTAATTCTTGGATCCTCCTTTTCATCTTTTTCCTTCTGTTGCAGTTTTAGCAGGGTCAACCAATAAGCTTATGGCATCAAGAGTGGAGCGTTTCTTCCTGAAGCCGTATTGATATTCCGCAAATCCGCCTGGTTTTTCAATGACTTGGTCCATTCTAACGCCGATTATGCGCTCTAAGATCTTGCCCGGGGTGTCTAGCATACAGAGTGGCCTGTATGAGGAAGCTTCTCCAGGTAGATTATCTTCTTTTGGTAGTAGCACCAAGCGTTTCTTCTCCTAGTTCTTAGGAAATGTCCCTTCTTCAAGACATGAGATGTACAAGTCCTCAAAGACATCAGGGCGTGTCTGTATAGCTTGTTTCAATGCAATATTGGGTATGACATCCAGGCCTGGAGCCTTGTTGTTCTCAATTCTTTTGCATGCAGCCAGTAATTCGAACAAGCGTGGTCACAAACGCGCCCCGAAACAGTGTGGTCACAATACGATCCAGCAATTCCAAGCTTTGCCACTTGGTACGGTCGCCCCCAGGGGATCAGCTCAACCTCGTCCTGTAACTCTTTTAGGCACCGTGGTTTATTCTTTCGGATTTTTCTCTTGAGTATCCGTTTCACATTCTTCATTTCTTTATTTAGGGCGTCTACTATTTTTTCACCACAACCAGTCTTGTAGTATTTCTTCCTAGCCTGCTGTTTCCGTCTTCTGGTTCGATGACACTCTTTGCGGGCCGCGTTGATTTCTTTATCCCACTAGTATACTGGCGGTAGTCTATTGTTGGGAGTTCTCCTCGGCATTTTTGCGTCGCAGGCGCGGGTAATATTTCCCATTACCTGCTCGACCTTATCATTCGCAAATTCAGACAGCTGTATTTTTTCTGGGGCCAGCAGGAATGTCTCTTATCATAATCCTTCGTTTTCCAGCCGACTCTTTTTGTCGTTGTCCTCCCGTTGGATCTCTGTTTTGATATTCTTATCTCCATTATTATCGCTGGGTGGTCACTGTTTGTGTAATGATCGCTTACTATCCATCTGAACTTCTGTAGCTTAGTAATCTTAGCCGCTATCTGAGCTCGTACCCGTATCACTGCAATCTGCGTGTCACCATACCTCTTTTGCAGAGATCTTATCGTAGAGATTTCTATTATGTTCTCCTCGCCAATTTCCTTCTGTAATGCTTCTAGTACCTCCTCTTTTGAGATAAGCATGTTCAGATCTCTTACTTCAATGGTTTCTTCTTCCTGGAGAGCTTTTATTGTGGCGCCTTCTACTAGTACCGCTTTAACTGCTTCTTGGAAGTCCGAGGTTTTGACTTCATATGTCTATTCCCCAGTAAGTGACGGAGCCATTTTTATTTTGGACAAAATGTCTGCATAGCTTTTTTCTTTTGCAGCGTTGATGATTAAAGCATCCGGATTGGGAGGTCTTGCCCGCTTCTGTCCATTCTTGCTGGCTCTGTTTTGGTTTGCAACGCCAGGGACACTTTTATCTTCTTTGTTTGCCTCTTCCTCCTTTTTCTTTGATTTTCTTGTGAAGACTTTCTGCCACGCTGTCTTTTCAGCTTGATTATCTGCTCCTTTGTTTCCTCCATTTCTATCCTGTGGAGTAGTTGGAACTACCTCCGTTGTACCCGCCCTCCGGCATCTGAGACTTAAGGTTGTCTGGGTTTCCCTTCCCTGGGCGCTGGCATTGCAGTAAGTTATCTTCTGCGATGCAAAGATTCTTATTGTGCGCTGTTATGGTTCGGGCAAGGTCTTTAATTAGTTTGTGCACATTGTGTCTGCCCCTGACATATTCCATTAGCTCATCGATTCTGCTGCCAAGGCGATCCAAGTGCGCATTCCTTTGCGTTATGCATGCAGCTCTCTTATCTCTGTCTGCATCAATCTCCATTTCATTCCAGAGCATATTTTATTTCTGTTCTATCCTCAGTTAGGGACCGGTTGAGGAGACCTTGACGCGCCGATGAGCTTTCCCTTATCTGCTACCTAGGGGACGGCACATACGGGGTATCGGTATCCCCGCACGGTGTGTGTAAATTATAAAGAAACAAAAAAATCCTAAGTACATTCGCTGTTGTGCTGACATATCGGCATAAAATTTAAATAAAAAAAAATACTTGCTCGGTACGTGGTCAATTAACAAAGTATAATCTTGGGTTCCCAGAATCCACTGACAGATTCTCTTACCCACGAATTTACATTTAAATAAAAAGATTAAGGCTTTGTGATCAGTTTTTATATAAATCTTCGCGGCTCGTAGATAAGTACTTAGTTCCTGTAAACTCCATACGACAGCGAGTAGTTCCTTTTCTGTAGTGAAATAGGTTATATATATATATATATATATATATATATATATATATATATAGAGTTAAGTGACAAGGTTCTGCATAAATATTCAGAAATATTAAATCAAATGAAACAAAGGAAGTAGGAAAAATCCAGAAACTTCGACGCTTAACGTGCGCAAGAAGTAACCCTAAACCAAAACAAACTTCTCCTCCTTTAGCTGAAGTGCGCTTGCATAGCAAACACTGCAGTTTAGACGTTGACTGTAATACAGGCCAATAAAGCCTAATGAGTAAGAGAGAGAGAGAAAGAGCACGACTAAGCTGAAGTGCGGAGAGAGGAGAAGTAAAGACCCTGTGTGGGAGAAAGCTGTAACGCTTTCTTCAAACTTGCCTCCCCCGACTTTTTCATTCCAGTGTGTACTCTCTTTAAGTGAAGATGTTACTTCACTTTGAGTTTACTAAAGTGTCTTATATTATGAGTCTTTTCCATTCATATTCCAATAAAGTAAAAAGTTGATATGTAAGTTTTGAGTTCTGAGTTATTTTCACTAAAATAATATTCCATTAAGCAAATAAAAAGGGATCTTTAGAGACCGGTTGGTCATCACAATTGCCAATCGCTCGGACGAGAGCATTCACCGGATTTGCATTTTCTTCCGAAGTCAAATACCAGACTTTTGGAGTTCTCTCAGGAGTCATCAAGTAAGTCGGTTATTCTAAAGGCATAGAAATTAAACATTACAACAGTTAAGCAACGGCAACTACGAAAAATCGGTAGCTTCTCCTGTATAGGAGGATTGTCTGTCGAGTCCTAATTTGGTAAAATATTTGGTTAAGCTTTGCACTTACCATGATAAGTGTGTGTGTGTGTGTGTGTATACATATATATATATATATATATATATATTTTTTTCCCTCGCATCTTTTCCATAGGTTTTTGAGTCCTCATCTGCGCCCTCTATATCGGTCATCGACCTATAGCATCGCTGCTTCCCGCCTCTTCTGATCTTCTTCCTCTCCACCTTCGGTCCCACCCACGCTATTTTCATAGACTTGCCGATTCCCCGCGAGATGGCCCTCCCTGTACAATTTTCAACTTTTCTATTTGTTATTTTATAATAATTTGTAAATTTTACATTTTTGCTTACATATTACAATAATTTTATGATTTTATTTACTATTGCAATCAATTCAAATTTATTATAACCTAATATTTTTGAATTTCAAACTTAATTATAATATTCTATTATTTAAACTTGATATTATTATTATTATTATACCCTAGCTGCTTTTACTAACTAGTTTATTATAAACTATCTATTTAACTAAAAATATATCGTAAAACTTGTACGTGTATAAATTTCTTTCTACGCCACGAATACGAATTCTACTTTATCTTTGAAATAAATAAAATATGCACAGTTGCAACTTAATCCTTTTCAACTGTCCGTACTTTATATAAATGTTATCTGCACACAAATTCTACGATAGGGCTGCTGCTCGCCGTATAACGATCCCGATTGCTGTACCAGCTCGCCTGTTTTTAAGCTCTACGGAAAATATAATTTTTTTGTCACGCAGCTGTGTTGTCATTTTATTTTATTAGAATTTTTAATATTTAACCTATACGTAACAACTTACGATGAGATTCATTTCCGCCCCGTCTACATTTACGACATCAATATATTTTTTAATTTCGCGAAGATAGCGCATTAGCTTATCTTTGCCGTCGACTCTGAACATAGGTGGTATTAACTTTGCTGATTTGCATGAGAGATTAAAATTATGTGTGTGTGTGTGTGTACGTGTGGATGCGTGCGTGTGTGTGCGTGCGTGTATATATATATATATATATATCTACCTATATTATATAGACGTTTTGGACATACTCCCCCCGCAGCCCCCCCGCAGCCCCCCCGCAGCCCCCCCGCACAGCCCCCCCGCAAAATAAGGGAAAATTCTTCCATTTTTCATGTGATTTGAATAATCTGAAAAGCCCCCCCGCAGCCCCCCCGCAGCCCCCCCGCGGCCCCCCCACCAGGCCCCCCCGCACCCCCCCCGCAGCCCCCCCGCACATTTTAGCAGCTTTTTCTTAAATATAATTTACTACTATAAAGAAAATAAACCACCGTTAAAGTATATCAGGTATAGTACTGCATTAAAATGTTGTATCAGCCTCGGGAAAGTTCCACATTCTTCGTAGTAACTCTTCCAAGCCCCCATTACAAGCTCATAGCATAGTAGTATCTAAATTATATATAAGAGTAGAGATAAACCAATAGAGAGATAACTTAATAGTATATTATCACACTGTTGTGGGATCTGCTTTTCTACCTTTCTCGAGGCTTTCGCACGAGCACTGCGAGTGAGAAAATCGAGCAAGGTAGAAAAACACCTCCCACAACAGTATCATACGATATTTTATACCACGAGAGCCGAAAATTGCAATTAAAGTTTGCATTTTGAGGTTAGAGTGGTATAAATTTTTTTTCTATTTTTTCCACACCACCCATGAGGTAAATAGACAGGAGCGTTTTTTTGTAATATTTTTTGTTAAAGTTTGACTTTGTTTGAAGTAAATAATTCTTATAAGATAAATATCGATGCAAGTGGTATGAATTTAACCTCTTTTTTTGTCTTGATTAAGCTACTTCTAACAATTACGTTGAAAATTAAATTTACACTAAAAAGAATCGGGGGGTTGGCGAGCGCAGCGAGCAGGGGGGCGGAGCCCCACTAGTATATATATATATATATATATATATATATATATATATATATA
>QLSS01000305.1:48120-65365 GCA_024372645.1 Trichomalopsis sarcophagae | reverse complement strand
TTTTGAAGCATTTGACTGCATTGTTTTAGAGATATGAGTAATCAAAAAATTTTCAAAAAAAAAAAAATTGAAACCTTGATATCTTAAGAAACATAGGGGTTCTAAAGCTGCTCAATGAACTTAGCCAAGACACATAAAATATCTACTTTTTCCCAAAATCTCAAGTGCAATAAAGCCTTTTTACTTCCGTAATCGAGGCACAAAAAAGCTCTTTTTTTCAGTTTTCGATTTTGTACTGAAAATATAAGTAGTCAAATCACTTCAAATTTTAATGATATATAGTTTGACACATATCCCATCGACATGATTTTTTTCGTGAGGTTATGATGTTTAGTTTCAGAGATACGAATTTTTAAAAAAGAATCACCTTTTTCATTTTATCTGCCGAACAAAGCAATCGATTCCGAGGACCAAACGGGAAAAAGTAGGTAATTTTATTCTCCTTCAAATGCAAATTAGCTGAATTGTTTGTAACGATGGAATGATTGTAAAAAATGCAAAATAGTTTTTTTCAAAAATCAAAAATTGGCAAAGTAAAAAATAGTTAGAAAAATAAAAAATAAATGTTTTTCCCGAATTCAGAATCCAAAAATATACATGCATGACAAATTTGATTGATATTGACCAAGTAGTCCCAGAAATATTACGGTACACACACACACACATCCATGGGGACATTTTCTAAAAACACGTGATTTGAACTTCTAACACACCAAAAAGTATTTTCTAGATGTTTCGAAGAAACTCAATTTTCCTATTACAAAGCTTCGTCTAGGAGGAAGCAAAAATGTTCAAGCACAAAGTCGATGAAATTATTCAAAATAATTGTATTGTGCATAGTAGAATATTGCTAGATCGTAGACTAATAATTATAATCGTTGCGAAGGAATATTTATAGAGTTGTTAGAATATTGCGAGATGAATGTTAATTTATGATACGTTGAAAGCTATGATATGCTATGAAACAAAAACAATAATTTCAAATTGGAATTGGAAGATAAAATATTATTTAGTGATGTAGAAAACACATTTTATGAAGGTACTTGAAATCAATATTTATTGGTTCAATCATTCATTTTAAGATTTATACTAAGTTACTATTACTCAACAGTTATATTTTGACAATATTAGTTCTGCATTATTAGTATTAGAAAAGTCATTTCTTTGTAAAGATAAATAAGTATTAAATAGATACATTCAATAATTTACATTCTATTTTGCAGTGCTTGAAAAACTTGACAAGGCAACAAAGAAGAATTCGAAATCGGAAAAGACTACATTTTTAATTATACTACTTCCGTAAATAACGTCAATAAAGAAAAAGAATATGAAGACAGAAGTGAAAAAAAGAATCAATCTAAAAAGTAGCCGTGGCCATAATTATGCAAGACTTGAACGTGGAGATTTCAGAACCGATATTTTGAACGTCAGCTAAAATTCAGAAAACGTACGAAAAAACTTTTAGTCAAGATGGACCAACAATATTGTACCCATGAGAGAAATAGAAATGTGAAATTTACCGAGTGCTTAAAATACTCTTTAATTTATTAAAGCTATGTATTTGAATGATTATAATAAAATATGAAAATTTAATATTGATGACTTTTTTGTACATTTATTATTTTTTTACATTTTGTTTATTATAAACAATCAATTCAATATTGGTCGTTTATATATGTATAACACGCTAGAAAGTAGATATTTATAATTTTTGTCTTTATACGTGGACGAAAAAAAAACTGCATGCAATTTTGAATTATCGCGTATTAATTTTAGTAGTTAAACAGTTGAAGCAGATTACTGGACTAACAGTATAATCTGAATAATTTATAGTATACTAAATCGATTAAAACAAAATTATAAGCTGGAAAATAGATAGTCCACACATTTAGTCTCAATTTATTCATTTGTAATGAGCTCTTCTTTCAGCAACAGATCGTGTAACTGCATAATTCTTTATTAGCTTTTAGCATTTATCTATATACGTTTATTAGACTTCAATTGAAATTCTAAATCTATGAAAAATGAACTCTAGGTACTACGATTAAAAATCCATACATTTAGTAATAGATAGTCCACGCATTAAGTTACATTTTATTTATTTGTAATTCCAAGCTCTTCTTTCAGCACCAAATCGTGTAACTGCATAGTTCTTTATTAGCTTTTAGAATTTATTTATATACTTTAATAGACTTCAATTAAAATTCTAAATCTATAAAAAATGAACTGTAGGTACTACGATTAAAAATCCATACATTTAGTAATATTAGATGTTATTGGTTTTAATTATATAAGTCTACTTTTTATTGTCTTAGGTTATTGTATTAGGTCTATATATATATATATATATATATATATATATATATAGTCTCATCAGAGTAATTTTTAATGTAGTACATTATTTAAACCCGAATTATATAAATTGAATAATAACATATAGTATGTTTAATCATATTTTTAGTAAATGTTGCTAAATATTTGTTTCTTTACAATCTCTTAACTCTCGCAAGATCGTGCAACTGGTACCTTTAGCTTTTTAGCTTATTTATTTACATTTTGTCGGCATGTAATGCAATACTAAATCTATGAAAAATGAACTCTGTCAATTACTTTAAAGCATCCATATATATTTAGAAATATCATTGCGCGCATTTTTTTGTAATCTTAAGCTGATCTCTCTCAGTATATGCGATCGTATAACAGCAGCACACTTTATTAGATTTCCAGTATTGATCTATGTTTTGTAGAAATAAATTAAAGTTCTAAATCCATGAAATTAAATGTGGCAATCACTGTGAAGAATCCATGCAATTAGTAACCAACTTATAAATAAAATGTTCAAGAAAAGCTCAAACGCATTTTCGGAGTGGCTTGCGCATGCGCAGTACAGCGTTGTGTTGCATGCTCAATACCTCACAAATGATTTTTTATTATTATTTTTTTATAAATATATGCCATTTATAATATTTATTGATAGCTCAATTAAAAATGGTTAGGGTTCAATTTTTTAACATCAATAGAATTTCGATAAAGATCATATTTTTTGAGGAAAAGGTATTTTTCCAAGGTACATATAGCGCGCATTTATTTTTTCACTTTTAATGAAAAAACTACGGGGGTTCAATTAAAACATATTAATTATTCGTAATGTGCAATTAAAAATACAACGATTGGTAATTTTTGTATCATATAAACCATGGTTTTAGCGGGATTTTCAAAGGCTTTCCCATATAGGAATCATTTTTTCCTTATTTTTGCATAAAAGTACATCATCAGACCTTCAAAAAGCGCCCCGGTTATTTTTTGTAGCCCGATTCTATGAGGCGCTATTGCTTTTTGTCCAAAAAAAGCCGTTTCAGACTACTCTGCGCCGGTTGGTCGAACAGGGAGTTCGTGGCATCGAACCCAGAGCCGTACGGCGCTAAGGAATTGGCCTGCGTCTCTCGTGAGAGAGAGAGAGAGAGAGAGAGAGAGAGAGACAGACAGAGAGAGAGAGCTACACCGGATGCCTGAGACAAAGAAAAGTCGCGGCGTAGCGAGAGTCGTGCGGAAGAAGCGGCACGCGCGCTCGAGCTCGCCAACAAAGAGAGAGAGAGGAGTGGGGGGGAGAGAACGGGTCTCTGCTGGTGCGGACCGACTAGGCCGCGCGCTGGGTCAACCATTCACGAGACACGAGTAGTGTCGAGCAGTTTAGGTGCGAGAGCACCGGGATGGTGCGAGGGAGAGTATCGCTTACGCCCTGCGTGGCTAAATCGCGTGGGAGGCAAAAGCCACCGCGTTGTAGGGAGGGATTGAGTGAAATATAGCGGATTAATTAAAGAGAACGAAGATGTTATTTATTTCCTATCCTTTCTTCCCACGTTCTCTTAAACGTACGGCGACCGCAGCGAATCCACCGCTTAAACAATAAAAATTCGGGCGCATTGAAGCGCCAGGAGTTGCGCACCTGTGTTGCGTACTCTCTCTCTCTCTCTCTCTCTCTCTCTCTCTCTCTCTCTCTCTCTCTCTCTCTCTCTCTCTCTCTCTCTCTCTCTCTCTCTGCCAACTTCACGTGAGTACACAAAGTAGTACTCTGCTTTGCTTATTTTTCTTTGCATTCTTACTGCCGCACACTGCCTTCGGGCCTATTCTTTTGTAGTTTGTTGTATGCGCTATTCTGCAACCTTCATTGTGATATAATATTCACTGGAGGCTGCAACTTCCTACAACGCTTTTTTCCTGCTTCAACATCTGTCGCTGACACATAACCTGCAAACACGCACGGCTTCTCTCCTCGCTGCACGGCGTCTCTCTTCCCTCTAAGTGATCCACGTGGAGCCACCTGTTGGACAGACAGATCACCACCATCAACGTCTCTACCATTATAACACAGTCGATTACCTAACACCTACTATTATCGTCTACAATGAGCGGAATCGGTGGGAAAAACTCCAAAACGCCTGTTACGTGTGCTCACTGCAATAAAACGGCCAGGGGAAAGATGAAGACGTTTGAGTTGTGCAACGAGCATTTCCACACCATGTGCATCGCTCTACGGTCCATAATGGTGGGAAATGCTGCCACACTCGCCTGTGTCGACTGTGAAGGGGCATATGTCGTCGTTACGCCCAAGATCACGCAGATGAGGGCAAAATCAGCGGCAGCGACAGTAGCAACGGCAAGCACATCCGCCAAGGGCACGCCTCTAACAGGTGTGCCCAAGAAGAATAAGTCTGCGCCCTCATCTCTTGCCAGCTCCAGAACCCAGTCGCCTGCGAGAATACAGGCGACGTCCATCGAGGGGTCCCTCAAGGATATCTTTGCGGCACTGGACGACATCAGGAGGGTCCAAAATGAGGCCCTTCAGGCACAAAACACCGTGTCTGAAAGGGTCTCACGAATCGAGAAGAGACTTGGCCCCCTTGAAAAACGCCTCAAAGCCCTTGACGACTTGCCTGCGCTCAAGACTCGGCTAAGCAATGTCGAGTCCTCCATCTCTGAGCTGCAGGCACAATACCAAGAGCTGTAGTCAAGGAGCTCCGCAGAGCATCGGAATAACAGCATTGCTCCGGACTCCGAGGAGATCAACAACCTCCGCAGCGAGCTGGCTGAGATCAGTAGGAAGCAGGAGCACTCTAGAAACAACGTGGTGGTGATCGCCGGCCTGGCCTATACCCGGGAGACGTCACTGCAACTCGTGCAGACTCCGCAAAGACTATCATCGACTATTGCTCACTTGCTTACTGTGACCTGACCCAGGAACTTGACTTAAAACTGCAGAGGCTTGTCAATACGGGGATCCGTTATTCCTTACAGGCGTGGGCTGCAATGGCTTACCACCGCCGGACGTAGGAAATACTTCATGGCCTGTTTTCTAAGAAAAATGTTTCAAGACGGAGACGCTGAAGAATTCATTTTTTATCAGCGCCTCCTACCTCTGGAATAGCTTTCCATCTCAACTTCGCAACACACTATCCATATCACACTTTAAAATAGCCGCTAAAAATTAATTCTTTAATCTTGAAAATACATAAACATCACTCAAACATACACACATTCACTCTCATCTCATTTCACTTCATCCCATCTCACACTCTTCATACGCACTAGCACCCTTACACAAAACACCATTACACAAAATGTTCTTACTCTTTTTATAATATACTATATAATTCTATATGTACAACACAATGTACAGCAATAAAAACAATTAAATCTAAATCTAAAATCTCTCTCTCACTCACAACGCGCTAGCATCTTCGTGTATACTCGGGCGCGCCTGCGCTCAAATAAACTCAGTACTAACATTGCGTAAATGCAAACGCGTTACTGAGTTTACCGTCTCGCCTGTGGCTTACCAGCGTTCACGACTCGCTCACAACTCAGCACACATATTTCACACTAATAACGCCTTCGACGGGAAGTAAAAGTACAGCTAAGCGCTGTCCGACTGGGCCGGCTACGTCGACCCCCAGTCGGTTTCCTCACGAACGCCCATTGAATTATTTATTCATTCAATCGTGACATCGTAACAACATTTTCATGAAACTTCTATATAACATCTAATTCTATACTCTCATATTTATGTCACTCAAATCTTTTATTAGTCTTGTCATAAATCAACCTAGCTTTCAAAAAGTTATTTCGCCTGTAAATCCCATTTGAAAGCTGGGCATTCGCCTGTGTCACGGTGAGGTCAAATAACTCATTCGTTAAAATTGTAACTATTGAACTAAATCGTAGCAATATCATCTCAATTTTCCATTATAGAATAATTGTTTTATATTCATCGCAAGATCGGTTGATTTATCATACGTTTTTTTTCCTCTTAAATATTTTCTTATAGCATCTAAACTTGTCATCGCATGATCTTTCGTATCAACAGAATTTCGTTGTTGTTTCAAGGAATCGTCGTTCGATAGCGTGCGTTGGTGATCTCCCTTTGATTTCGATTGTTCGTAAACACGGTAGCCTCGCGTGATTATTAGCGTTAATAGTGAATCTTGCTCAGCGTAAGGATTGGTTAACTGTAAATGCCAGTCCAACCATAAATATTTATCTATTTTCAAGAGTCACTAAAGTGAATAAAGGCACAAGGCCATACAACATTTACATAATAAATATATTGTGTGATTATTTTCCCGATCCTGCTATCCTTCACTCAGTACCTTATGCGCTCACATATAAATTTCAGATAGTCAGATCAGTCTCACTTTTACGAATACATTAATTGTTTGCATAATTAAGTGCACCATTTAAGTTCAAACAAATAATTATTATGTTTATTATCATCGGCAAACAATTATCTGTCATTTCGCGAATTATCAAAATCCCGATTGTTTTGGCGATTTTTAAACTCGCGGTCATTACACCAGTTGTCGTATCCCCCGTCATCGAGTCAATTATTATAATTTCAATCATCATCTCTATCATTTTTGTACCTATTATTGTTGTTATAATTTTGTATAACCACCGTTTTGCTTTCCATTATTTTTTTGAGGAGTGCTATTATTTTGTCGCATTAATTACTTGCGGTGCAGATACGACGTATGGCACCGGGGCCGGAGTAGGTACGGGAAATGGAGTATACACTACTGCAGGGGCACTGACAGCCGGTGCTGACACGAGTCTTTCAAGTTTTTCTCTGCTAAGTTGACCGTTATTTATCGTGTTTTTCAATTAAAAGCATTCGACGTAGGCGTGGACGACAATATTACAGTATTGGCATACCTTTGATTTGTAATCTTTTTTCAAGTGTCCCTGTTGTCGACAATAATTGCATACGCTCATACCCGTAGTGTATCTAACGACTTCGCTAGCTACTGGCGTGGCCTTCGGTTTATATGCCGCCTTTATAATGCTCATAAGCTCGGCTGCCCACGACGGAATTTCAGTACCGTCTTCACGAATTGAGTCGAGTTGCTGACTATATGCGCGGCGCGCGCTAGTGCGATGTTCGAAAACTATGGCTTCCGTGATAGCCTTTCTAAGGCATAATGGATTTTTGGAACGAACTTGGTGTTGTAATTTTCCGTTGAGACCAAATAAGAATTATTCGAGGGCCTCTTTATCGGCGTTATAGTTAGCTCGCGTCATAGATGTTTAACAACCAATTGTGCAATGTTTGAACGCGCAGTCCGTAATCTCCGTCACTTTCTTCTGTATAATGGTGAATTACTTTAAGATCAGCTAAAATTTAATCCGCTCCGCCAACGTCGCTGTACTGAGCAGTTAAATCGGCTAGCAACCGCTCTGCGGTGTCGTAGTGCATCATACGCCAAGCGTAACAGTCAGAAGTACGTCCCCGAAACTTTGATGCCAACGAGTTGAGCACCCAGCGTTCAGATTCAGGGCAGAATTCGTGAATCACGTCGCAAACTGTGCGACAAAACAGTGCAAGCATGTCTGTGTTTCCGTCGTAATGAGGGATGGTGTTTAATATTTAGTGTAACGAGAACATCCAGCCTCCGTCTCGAGAGCGGTCTTTATGCTGTTGTACGTTTTGTATGCGTCGAATTATAGGATCAGAATACGGTTTTGAATTTAAATCCTCGTGTACTTTATCCTAATTCCTAATGATTTTAGTAAATTTTAGAAGTCTCTCGTTTGCGGTCCCGGTTGTTGCTCTGCGTCAAGCTTATCGAAATAATTCCCTATAGAGGGTAGCCCACGGATTTTAGGAATAGGTAATTCATCTAACATAGATTGGTTAAAGCATCTATTAGAGGGTAGCTGTTCGATAAAGGTTATTCCCCGGTGTTCTGCATAAGGTGCGTCATTGGAGTCGTGTTTCCTGTCGATCAAGCTAACTCTGTTTTTTCTTTTTTTTTTGAGCCAAGGCAAAGATTAGTTTTTTGTTATAGAGGTCACTTACTGGGTCCACGGCACCGAAGTTCAGCCCGATATACATGTTTTCACGAGTAGTTGGCTTCAGATCTGTAACGCAGTCGTCAGGGGATAGTTTTGTTATTATATGTAACATGGAGGTTAGATTGTTTCGATGTTGTCTTTTGTTTTCGTTTCCGAAAGTTCCATTTTATCTCGGACTTGCAGTAGGCGTTCTTTTGCAACCTTTAACAATCATCTATTAGGATTAACTTCATCTATTAGGATTAATCTTTCTTGTTGTACTATTCCCTGTATGTGACTTATCGCGGTGCTGTTAATTAACTGTGCAGAAGCGACGAAGATTTGTGAAACCATGTGCTCACGACTCCACAAATCCGAGGGATAACCTTAAAACACCGTGACATAATCCCGGCCATTACTGTGCGCACACAGAGAGGTCGGAATCGTTGTTATACAACGCATTCGGATCGTCGCAGCCGTGCGCACACGACTCCACCGTACCGAATGAATTCCTAACCTCGAAATCCGACCGTCATACCGCCTCCGGACCGATACACCGCAGCCACGAACACCGAATCATTCTTGTAACGAAATCGCGTATATGTTCTTGTAAATTGTTAACCGCGTTAGTTTAAACAATTCTACTTGTAAAGGCGAACTATTTTTAACGAGACGCATAATTGATTATTATTCCAGATGGGATTTAACAACAGATTCCAAATGCTATTGTTTAACAGAGAAATATATTTTGTTATTTTTAAGAATATAAAAACAGACTCTTTTTTGCTCCTTTCCCCTATCCAGATCCTGAAACCGACTGACTAACCAGTCTCTTGGGGAAAGTTAAACCGTTACACTAGAAATATAATGATATCTTTTCCAAGAATAAATAAAACTATGGATAAAGAGAACAGCTATTTTGTAGCTATAAATGTATACAATATACATCAACTGATGATCACAAAAATTTATAAGAGAGCGTCGTGTACTGTAAAAAAAAAAAAAAATAGTACATTGTACAACAAGGGGCGAAAATGGACTTTTTCAAGCGAGGATGATGTTTGAGGATAGGTATAGGATGCTTTTTTTAGGCATATGCATATGGCCAATAAATAAATAAATAAATAAATAAAAAACATTCATAGCCAACATAAAATTTGAACAAGAAAATAAAATCGTTACCTTGAAACTGCGAGCTGAATTTTTCAGGTAAAGGTAGTAATTTAGCAACATGTGCTTTACTGACAGGTGATAAACTTTTGAAGTCAGGAATTCTTTCATGATAAATAAAATCATTATCTCTTTTAACTTCTGTTAAGTTTCGAAGGGTTTTGTTATAATAATCCTCGAACAATGTTAATCTATTTGATTTTGTTTGTGCAACCTTAAACATCTCTGCTGCAAACTGATTCGTACATTATTAAAATAATATATTTTTTAATACGAGCAAAATGGCTCTTTTATATGCATGCGAAATAAATAGAACATTTAAAGTTTTTCTCGCAGCGGA
Organism: Trichomalopsis sarcophagae; assembly: GCA_024372645.1. Lineage (NCBI taxonomy): Eukaryota > Metazoa > Arthropoda > Insecta > Hymenoptera > Pteromalidae > Trichomalopsis > Trichomalopsis sarcophagae. The sequence goes on along the minus strand of QLSS01000305.1, from coordinate 55,527 downwards.
TAGAAAAGGGTTTTTTCATCCGCTGTTCAAAAGTTTTTATATATTTTAAATTTTTTGAAGTTTTCAATTTTTAAATCATTTTTTATACAAGACAACCTATTTTTCGTTGCTCTTGTTAATAAAGTAAAGTACGCAACTAAAGGGAATAGCTTTTTCAGACTTATCTATGGCACCCGAGACTGACACAAGTGCTCAAATCATCACCCTCGCTAGAAAAAGCCAATTTTGCCCCCTAGTTGCACAATCTACTATTTTTGCAATAGATCATTAGTGCTTTGATAAATGACAAATTATACTTACTTCTAGTCGAGCAATTTCTTCTCCAATTTGTTTATTATTTTTACACACCAATGATTGATAGTATTCAGACATTCCCCGATATCCAAGTTGTTTTCCCGTTATCTATAAAAATATGTATTTTTAGAAATGCTGTACTAAAGGAAGTACTGAAAATTTAACTCTCCGATCAAATATCTTTATCATTTTTTTCAATTCGGTAAATCATATACGTATATTGTGTACCTAGAGCATAAAGTGGGATTTTTTAGACTGAGTATAGTTTTTGTAGTACGAGTCGAGGCGATGAAGCGCGAACCGAAGACGTGCGTATCTTTGAGTCTAAGACGAGTACTGATACAACATGGCTAATCCAGTAAATCTACGGAGAAAAAGGCAAAACCCACGACAAATTGCAACAAAACTGATTATTATTATTTTTTTTTTTAATTTGTAGAAAAATCGTTTGAATAACATACTCAAAATCCAGCAGCATCAAGCCCACAGAACATTGTTTATTATTAACATTTTGTTTTTTTTTAGAGAGTAGTTGGTTATTTTTAAAATACTATAAAGGCTAGAGAATTTTTAGGGTCGCTGAGTTTCAAAGTTGAGACGGCAGCACAGCGTAGAGAGAGATCGTAAACGTAAATGTAAACAAAGGACTCATACTCGCGATCTTAGGCGAGCGAAAGGTGTATAAACCCGGCGAGCGGCCATATCAATATCAGACTCGCTCGATAGCTCTCCGTACTAGCGGGTTGATGGAATACAGGGGCCCTAACACGTGTGTGTTGTTGAGCACAGGACTCTTTACAAGTGTCTGGGCCACCACCCCTTTCGCACTAAATGTAAAACGCTTATGTTTTAAAGTAACTTTAATAAATGTTTTATCTCTCTATATTATAAAAATACTTTTGCCGCCGCCGTTTCAGATAAGTTCCCCTCATTTAGTCCCACTCAATTGTTCCCACAAATTGTGAAAATTAATGTGAATATTTACTTGACGGACCCTTCGTTTCACAGTTTATCAGTGAAGCTATGTTTACGATTGTAATAATTATTGATAAAATAAAAAAATCAGGAATAAATAATGAACATTCTTCTTTCAAAAGGAATTATTAGTGTTTCCAAGACGTAAAAGATTTGGATAGATTCTGCTGAGGATATTCAGACATAATTATTCATACAAAACGTCCAATTTCGAAACAATCAAAGACAATCTCTGTAGATAAAAAGATAAAGGAATGAACAATCTTAGATTAATAGGAAAATAAACGCTTGCCAAAGCCCAGTCTGCTAAATGATGGGAGTAATTACCTTTTTAAAGGTAAGTTTTATAGAGATTCTAATTAGTATCATTATATTCGATAAATTTTAGTTCTCATGATTGAATATTCAACTAAAATGACATACGGAAATGATAACGTATAATCAGGGACTGGCAGCGGCTACGAAACTTTATAATAATTTAGAAAAGCTTTCAGGTATCCATATATCCAGAAAACACTTGAGTTTAACTACGCTTGAGCCGGTACGTACATGCAACGTCAAATGACTTAAAGATATTGCAAGCGTTTATTTAATGGAAACACAAACGCAGGAGTTGGCATTATAATTTTATATTTTATATTTAAAGTTAAAACATTTTCAAGTAGTTCAGTCTATGAAATTGTCGTAATCTTTCAGTAACTGTTGTATAAATCTGTAAAAACAGTGAAGCTCTGGGAGTGTGGGGTGGAGCCCAGCAGGGGGGTGCGGGGGGCTCAGTGTCAAAGTGTTGAGTCCTCAAATCCTAAATGCACAAAATCAATTCTGTATGTAGCAGAAGATCTTAAATAAACAATATTTGTATGTTGAACAGTGCCCTGTTTTTCTATCGCTGGTGTGAAATGCTCATTTTCTTTTACATTTTAAAAATACTAAAAATCTATAAGATAGGCTATTATAAAATAAAGCCATAAATACCTTTCCTACTAGAATGTAGCATACAATAAGTTACAATTAATTCAACAAATTCAATAATTAATTGAATTAATTGGGTTATCAGGATAAGAATAAGGAACGACAACGTAAGATAATTAAACTCAAAGTAAAATCAATTAAGAAAATCAATAATAGTAAATGCACGCAAAATAATAATAAAACGAAACACCGATATGCGCGCACACATACTACGACTCTACAGCAGAGGCAAGAGACCAAGCGAAGCCCACCAATATGCACGCACACATTGCAGGATTACAGCAGAAACTCAAAGCTAAGCGGGGCATACCGATACACACACATCTCGGTTCCACGATGGGAATACAGCGGATGCAAGTAGAGCAGAGGAAAAAAAACAAGAAGCCTACTGTACATCATGGACCGCGCATACACGAAAGCGACGCATGGGCAATGAAGAGAGGCCACGGAGCGCGCAACGCTATCGGCAAGTGACACATAAGTCACGCGCGCTAGAAGCTCGAAGAGCTACCAAAAAGGACACCGCGCAAGTCGGCTCAAAATGCACAGAAGGAGCTTCTATGAGTCTGTAGATAAGGAAGGTAAATCAGAGGCGAATTTGACAGGAGAAGAGCACGAGGGGACTCGATGTACTAGAGGAGAGGATTTTTACTCTGGTTTTCTGATTGGTCCTAACAGCAACGTCACATGCATAAAAAGTTCCATATAAGGAAAGAAGCTGCATCTAGGCCTCCTAATTGGTTGAACACCCAGCCCTCCGAGGAAACGAACATCGGAGATTACCTCTCCTACGAGAGTATAAAGAAGCCCAGCAACAGGTCCGCACATCGCCAGTCTGCATCAAAATTCGTCACTACGCGAAAGCTGTGCCCGAATCCGGTTCGGTATTAGACTTAGAATTATTTCGGAGCATCGGGACTTACAAAATTTTCGACGGGTCAAACTTAGAATATTTCGAATCGGTACAAAGACTTAGAAAAATTCGAATCGGTGCAGACACTTAGAAAAATTAACATCAGTGTGAGAAATTAGAATATTTCGATTATTGAGACAACTCAGACACTCAGATTATTATATCGCTTTATTTGCAATTGTGCATTTATCATTATTACGTTGTGGTTCGTTATTTTTAATAGTCAAATAATACGGAAATCTAGCCAGTTGCGAGCGAGCGTTATTAAATTTTGTGGCAATTGAATAAACTTTATATGATTTTAAAACGCGAGTGAATCATTGAACTGAAAGCTCCTGATCCCTGTCGCCCCATTCGATTCGAGATCCTCCGCTTCGGAAGCTGAGTTCAAAGTTGTTGAGAGGACGTACTGGGAGCAGAGCAGGTCATTGCGGAATAAAAAGGAAAAGGTAAGTGAATTTAATTACCCAGGTTGCATGCCTCTATTGCGCATTTCTCTCTTACTCTCTCATTATTTAAATTCCCCATTAGCCCCACATTCGCGATAATTACATCACTATTAAAGTAACATCCGTGCAACCATCTCTCAAAATTAGCTATAGAGAGAGTATAATTAAAATCAGTGCGTATAATGGAACAGTGCGAATTCTAAAGATTTTTCCGGCGGTTACTGGAGGCCGTTCTACAAAATAGATCGCGAAGGTAGCCCAGCACCGACGGCACTCGGCCTTGCCCTCTGAAGCTTTGTCGTCATGAAAGCGAAATAACCCGTAGAGTTACTGTCCGACGACAGCTTTCAATAGCTTAGGACATAACACTGGATAAGGATCTAATTCAATAAATTTTTCTTCTCATAATTCAATACTGGATGAAAAATTCTATTCGGTAATGTTCATTTATAATCAGCGTCTATCAGCAGCTATGCAATTTCTTTTTAATTTAGAAAATCTTAGTTATATCGAAAGCACTTGAGTATGACTATGCGTGAGCTTATATGAGTATGACTATACGTACATGATACGTCAGATGACTAAATCATAGATGTCGCAAACATTTATTTGACGTTAACACAAACGTGGGGGTTGGCGAGCGAAGCGAGTAGGGGGGTACCCCCCTAGTTATTTAGAATTAATAATTCCTCAATGCTCAGCTTCCACCTTCACCTTTATAGGGCAAAAGTAATGTCTTAGAGCTCTAGCCCCTGAGTCATGTACTTAAATTCTCCACTCTGGTAAGCCATAACGATATCATATCGTTATACCTCTGACTTATCCCTTCCACTTGTCGTGGCAGTTCTAGCAACAACTCGTCTCGAGCCAAGCGTTGCATCGCTGAATCGTTAAGAGCTAGGGACATCAATATAGGTTCACCTTCCCTCGGTGCCAGTGACTTTAGATCTAATACGTATCTCCGAGCATCCACTTACACCTTCACAACGCTTCGGGTGCAGATACGAATAAAGTTTCGTATTGAGAGAAAGGAATCACCTGATCAGTTTCAAAGTACTGATTGAAAACTAAAAATTCAAAATAAAAATCCAAAATGGCGCTTAAAACGTGAAAAAAACGCTACCAATTATTTGGCACGTAGCTTTCTCCAACTAAATTTATAACGTAGTGCGGTTGTCGCCTACCCACACATCACTGCCAAAATATAGCAACCATGTATCGATGGGCCACGTCCGACTAAGAAGCTTGCGCAGCATCCGAACAGCAACCGGTGCCGAGTCAGGAGTTTTTAAGTACGAGCCCCCCCCCCCCCCCTCTCTCTCTCTCTCTCTCTCTCTCTCTCCTCGATCATATGCTAGTAACTGGCATCTGTCTGTCAGACGCGTTGAATATGCCAACACTTGAATACATAAAACGACTAAGTTGTATCCTAACCAAAGAGAATATTATTGACTAATCCTGGATCCACGCAGCCTCCGCGAACTCATGTGAAATCACACGGGCATATAGCTGAGTCGGCCGAATCGTGCCTTCTGTACGCCCGACGTTTAATTATAATAAACAGGGTCCTTCTGGTCAAGGTTATAACGCAAGATTAATCGAGCGTTAAGAAAAGTTTTTCGCTCATATATACCGAAAAAAAGCATAATAAAAATATTTCTATTTATAAAAGAATCGATGTGCTAGGTAACCCCGGATATATACCGGAAAAAAAACATACAATTTTGCGGTGCGTTTTTTTTTCGTCAGACCTGTATGTTCTACCGTAAGTCTGATTGAAATTTCAAAAAAAGAGTCAATAAGTTGACATCGTACACTACAAAACGTAGATTTCAGTTTTTTTTAAGTGTAACTAATGCGTCATGTTGTTTAATTCTATCTATTTTGTTCTTTCATTTCGACTATATGCATCAAAATGATGCATGAAGTCGAAATGGAAGTACAAAATCGTTTGAAAAACAAGAACATTGAGTTTAGTAGTAAAGAAATCATAATGTACTCAACAAGCAATCCTAATGGTGATAAATGTAGATATAACGCAGCTAAATGTGATGAAGTAGATGTGGTATTTGTAGGTGAAAATGGTCAACCACCAAAAGATCGAGATGTATGTATATATTTAAAACATAGAGCAACTAATAATATACCGTACATTAGTAAACATGTAGATCCTATTTGATATACACTTTTGTATCCTAATATAGGCTTTGGATGGATGCCCAGTATGAAAAATAAAAATAACAAAAACAATATTTTAATGCTACTATTTTACTGTCATTAATGCAGCATTAGAAACGATTTCAATCCTTACTTAAATTTAGGAAAATGAACTCAACAATACATTGTTGATGCTTGGGTGAAAGTTGAAGGTTCACGATTATTTTTTTTTTTTAATAAAAATCAACTCCAATTAAGGACAGACTTAAACAAACGTGTCATGAATCACTTGAAAAATAACAGTAACGATGACAACGTAAAAATTGGAAAAATGGTTATATTACCTTCAACATTTTCAGGAAGTCCACAATCGTTACAACAAATCTTTTTAGATTCAATGACAATAGTTAAAAAGTATAGTAAACCAGATATTTTCATTACTATGACATGTAACCCAAAATGGAAGAAAATTAAACAAAATTTGAGAAAAATGAATCAGCTATTTATAGACCTGATTTATTAGCAAAAGTTTTTAATGCAAAAGTTAAGGGGATGTCGTAACCAAAATGTTGGAAAGGTAACATCCTACTATACCGACAAACACATTTTTTGTTATAAATAAATAATTAAACACATACCGAACAAAAGCTTTGTCAATAAGTATTCTTACTATTATAACAAACACTTCAAACTTGAAATCTCGTCGATTGATGTTGCATTTTTGTACAAACAACGAAAAATGCAGTCTGAGGTGCCGATAAGCCACAGACGACAGCGGAGGTTACTCTAATGCCTCTTACAAAGAAAATAAACAATTTACACTACAAATCTTTGTCAATGCGTGTTCATTATACGATTTGGCACAGTCACGTATGTTCAGAAATACAACGAAGCAAACTATAAAAGCAAATAACGAAAAATACGACGCGAGGTGTGCCGAGTTCAAGGACAGCCATGAAAACTAATGCTAACCGATACACGTCAGATGGCGCTTACGGTAATTTCGTCACCATCGCCGGCTAAAGGAGAAACGTTAGCACCAGCACAGTGCGCGTGTTCCGAAACTCGGGCGCCTCTGTTTCTGTCTCTCTCAGCCATACGTGAGTTGCGTGCTTCTGAGAGAGACAGAAAAACGGGCGACAGATCTAGCGAAGGTCGAGGAGGCAACCAACGCTAATATTTATTTATTTACGAGCCTAAACGCGAATTTTGACTCTACAGGGGGAGAGTGAGTATCTGCGTGCGTCCGGGCTCTTCCCCTGTAGACTATGAATCCGTGTAATTTTGCCCTAAATAATTTTTTGGATAAGATTTCATATCCTATTGATGCCTGTAAACCCAGCAAGGGTTAATGAGCCTGGAATTGCTGATATTTATTTATTTACGAGGCTAAACGCAAATTTCGACTCTACAAGGGGAGAGCGAGTATCTGCGCGCGGCCGGGCTCTTCCTCTGTAGACTATGAATCCGTGTAAATTTGCCCTAAATAATTTTTTTGATGATATTTCATATCCTATTGATGCCTGTAAGCCCAGCGAAGGTCGATGAGCCTGGAATTGCTAATATTTATTTATTTACGAGCTTAAACGCGAATTTTGACTCTACAGGGGGAGAGCTCTGATCTGGACGGAGCCGGGCTCTTCCCCT